>JALIZH010007049.1:0-18826 GCA_030522465.1 Rhipicephalus appendiculatus
CACGCATTTTGCAGTAAATGTTTGTCAATGAATGGCAGTTTTCTGAGAAATTCTTGCTCCCATTTTTCTGTAATGGTACACCTTTTGCCATTGCCATTGCACTCGTTATGCCTCTGAGAGACGAAAACTTTCTGACGCGTTGCGACGATTGGACGATCGGCCGCTCTCCGTGCAGATGCTGCTGGAGCACCGTCCTCGCCTTTCGTCGGCTCACAAGGCAGTCAAAGCCCTTTTTGTGTTTTTTGAGGACTACGGGCCTATGTGAACGCCTTTGACTTTTGTACAGTGCTGCCACTATATACGCGTCAGCACAGTTACTGACCATTTTCTTCTCTCCTTCCTTTCTCTTTTCTCTCTCTCATCTTTATGCTCCCCTTTCCCATTCCCCCAGCGTAGGGTAGCCAACCGGGCATGTGCCTGGTTAACCTCCCTGCCTTCTCTCTTGTTTTTCTCCTCCTCCTCCTCCATTCTGAGAGAAGCTGACCTCAAGTGCTGAATGACCCTGGTAGTCTAGAACCATGTGCTCTGCTGTGAGACAGCCTGTCCCTCTGAAACAAACACTAAATATTCCCATTAATGTTTTGAGAACAAAATGATAAATGATTCAAGGTACTCTGTACACCACTATTCAAGAGCTGTGAGTAGCTGTATTTTAGAAGCGCATATTCAGTCTAATGCCTTCTGTAAAAGTGTGTTGAGGTAAAGTGGAGACGATTTGAAGTACTATATTGTCTGCTTTGGGAGAGAGAGAGAGGCATCTCTCGCCTAAGGCATGCCTCGCCAAATAAGACATTACGTGTTTTAACATCGGTAGATTCTTAAATCCCCTGGGGATCCGTCATCCGCACTTTCGAGCCCAGCCGTGAGAGTGAAGCCTGACGATAGGGAGAGCTTGGGTAGAGCTCTGTGGTTGAGAGGGAAGCCTGGTTTAGCGCGCTGAGCCTGGTAGAGAAAGGATAGTGACGTGGACGCTCGTAGACAAAAATTTTCTGCATCACACCTTTTTTCCGGTATATTCAGTAATTTTAATTTGCGTGCACCGGAAGGCGGGTTCTAACACTGAAGAACACCACCCGACCAATAAACGTCTTTCCTTTTCGACAGTTTGCTTGGTAGGACACTATTTTATATGTTACCCTTTTCTTCTTACGCTGCTACACCATTTTAATTTATGGTATGGTATTGAAAAGCTTTATTTAGGTCCGTCGGGGCGTGAACTAGCACGTAGCGGGCCGCTCCCACGTCGGGACAGATAGGCCTAGCCTCTCCGCTACATCGTGGGCCCGTTGGACTGCCCATAGTTGTGTTTTCAAATCCGACTGCGTAGCGCAGCATCCCACTTGGACGATGTAACGTCTTCGTGAACCCGTAACGCAGGACACCGCCAGAGCATGTGTTCTAAGCTGGCAAAGTCAGCAAAGCACGCAAGTGTCTGACGTCTGAATTTCTGGGTAGATCTTGTGCAAGAGTGCGGGACTGGGATATGCCCCAACCTGCAGGAGTCTGAGCGTCAACGCCTGAGTCCTTTTCAATTTACTATGTGGTGGCGGATACTTTCGCTTCCTCAGATAAAAGTTCTTGGTGAGTTCATTGTACGTGGTTGGAGGATCTTTGTTGTCCAGAACCTCATCGCCGCTCCATTCAATAGCTACGCGGTCGACGAACCCTCGCGCAGCTTTGTGGGCCGACTCGTTGAGGTTGGACGGAGCACCCTCGATCTGTCCCACGTGAGCGGGGAACCAGACGATTGTGATTTGCTGAACTTCCTTATCTCGTACAATCCGCAAGGCTGATTCCGAGATGGTGCCCTTAGCGAATGCTCGGACTGCCGATCTCGAGTCGCTGTATATTGTTGTTCTCCCGTCGTCTAGCAGGGCCAAGGCTATTGCGACCTGTTCGGCAGGCTCGGCCGTCGTCGTTCGGACCGTCATGGAGTTTGTCACTTTCCCATCTTGATCAACGCTGACTGCGACGAATGCTTTTCCGTTTGGGTACCGTGCAGCGTCGACGAAACAGCAACTCCGGGCATGTGCGTGGGCATCTTCCAGGAGGGCTTTAGCCCTAGCCCGTCGTCTGCCTGCATTGTACACAGGATGAACATTACGAGGTATGGGTGCAACGGTAACGCGCTCTCTCCGTTCTCGTGGAATGCTGCCGTATCTGGCGTCGATTTCCGTTGGGGGAACTCCAAGCTCTCTCAAGATGTTTCTCCCGTCACTGGTGGTAGAAAGTCTCGCAAAGTGCACCCTCTCTTGTGACTCAGCTATCTCTTCAAGCGTGTTGTGCATGCCGAGGTGGAGCAGTCTCTCCGAGCTTGTGTACATGAGAAGCCCGAGGGCTCTCTTGACTTATCAACGTGTTCAGCTTGTCCCGCTCCGACCTCTGCCATTCGTGCATGGCCGTGACGTATGTGACGTGACAGATCACGAAAGCATGCACCAACCTTACGAGGTTGTCCTCGCGTAGTCCTTGCTGTCGGTTGGCAACCCTTCTTATTAACCTGAGTGCATTGTCCGTTTTCTTGGTAAGCTTCAGTACAGTCTGGTTATTAGAGCCTTTCGATTCAATCATCATACCTAGAACGCGGAGGGTGTCCACCCTGGGGATGACACCACCATCAGTTGTCCTTAGAGTAATGTCGATTTCCTGTACAGGCCTCCAACCTCTCGGTTTGGGGCCCCTGCGCTTGGGGCTGTACAGTAGCAGCTCTGATTTCCGCGGCGAGCATCGGAGTCCGGTTGGTCTCAGGTAGTCTTCTGTGACCTCGATGACATCTTGAAGCGCAGCCTTCAAGTGTCCTTCGCTGCCACCTGTGCACCATATGGTGATGCCATCTGCATTATGGTGTGATTAATGCCGCCGACCTCGGAGAGCTTCCTGGATAGACCGATCATGGTGAGGTTAAAGAGGGTCGGGGATATGACCGACCCCTGCGGCGTACCTCTAGAACCGAGCCTAACCGAATCTGACGCAATGTCTCCCGCTTTGAGAATGGCTTCTCTGCCCGCCAAGAAGGATCTCGTGTAGTCATAAAAGTTCTTGCCCAGACCAAGGCTCGAGATCGTTCGCAAGACATAGGAGTGTAGGATGTTGTCGAAAGCCTTTTCCAAGTAGAGCTGTGCGCCGCCGCGCCGCGCCGCCGCCGCCGCCTATTTTTGCTCACGCCGGTCGCGCCGCCGCCGAAGTTTCGAGAGTGACGACGCCGCCGCCGCCGCCGCGCAATTATTGCGGGGCGCCGCCGTTAGTCTTTCATTTTAACCCGAACGGGGAATCTGGACATAAAATACATCACTTCGCCGGAGGTGCTTTTCTCGATGTGTCCATGTAATGGAGTGTACATTTCAGCCAGCGCTGATTGGCGGGAGCTTGGCCAGCAACGCGCCCTCTCTTTCCGGTTCTTCCTCTTCAACGCCATTTTGCCGTCGCGAAGATTTCACAACTCTCGACTCAAGTTATAGGAACGGAATGCGCTTCAACCATAGAGGGGGGAAAAATAGGAGAGAGTGCGCCTAGCATCTATAAGCCAATCTCCTCAGAAGGCGCTACCTCTTCGGGCTCGTGTCAAAATTCCCGCCATGCCCTTGTTTCATTTCCTCTTTCTTGGTGAGCTCATGGGAAGAAAAAGAACGAAAATTCACGAGCGCGCGTGCGCTCAGCGTCCACAAACCAACCTCAACCGACGCCGCTCCCCCCTCGTGCTCCATGCTCTGGTAACAGGAGGAATGCTCCTGTTTCATTTTTTAAATGCGAAGCATTTCTTAGCGAACTTCGGCGACTTTGAGCGTATCTATCTATCTATCTATCTATCTAGCCGCCTACGACTTTGGGCTCTCCTGGCCGTATCGTTAATGGGATTTATACCAAATTTGGTATGCCCTAACATGACTGTATGACGAACATAAATGGCTGGTCATATCATGAAAATCATGACTAACTTGTCATGAAAAGTATGATTTACATGCCACGCTCATGGCCGGCTCGCGGCTGTTTCGTTAGCTTGATATACACCAAATTTGGGATTGAGTGACGTGACTGTATGAGGAACATAAATGACAGGTGGTAATATGCAGATAATGACGTGCATGTCATGTACAACATGATTTACATGCCACGCTCATGGCGCGCTGACGGCCGTTTCGCTTGCTTGATATACACCAAATTTGGTATTTCGTGACGTGACTGTATGACGAACATAAATGCCAAGTGGTAATATGAAAATCATGACATGTCATGTGCAACATGACTTGCATGCCACGCTCATGACACTCTCGTGGCCGTTTCGCTAGCTTGAAATACACTAAGTTTGGTATTGAGGGACGTGACTGTACGACGAGCATAAATGACAGGTGGTAATATGAAAATCATGACCTGCATGTCATATACAACATGATTTACATGCCACGCTCATGGCGCGCTGACGGCCGTTTCGCTAGCTTGATATACACCAAATTTGGTATGGCGTGACGTTATTGTATGACGAACATAAATGCCAAGTGGTAATACGGAAGTCATGACATGTCATGTGCAACATGACTTGCATGCCACGTTCATGACACACTCGTGGCCGTTTCGCTAGCATGATATACAACAAACTTCGTATTGAGGGACGTGACTGTATGACGAGCATAAATGACAAGTGGTAATATGGAAACCATGACATGTCATGTGCAACATGACTTGCATGCCACACTCATGGTACTCCCGTGGCCGTTTCGCTAGCTTGACATACAAATTTTAAGGTGAAAGCCTTTAATGTCTCATGTTCACGTCCGACGTCCGCCCGTCCGTCCGTCCCTCCAGCCGTGCCCTGGCAAAGTGCCAGTTGGGCGCCGGGGCGCGCAAACGGACGCTGGTCGCGTTGGACTTTACAGCGCTCGCGCTTTGCTTGCGTAGCGTCGCTGTGACCAGCGTCTCTAATCATGCAAGAAGGGAGACGCGCGCACCACGTTCCATTCTGACCGACCCCGTGTCAGTGGGCGCAGGCGTTCGAGGAACACACTTTGGAATTGACAGGGTGTCCGTCAATGTAAACGCTGGAACGTGGATGGCGTCTGCACGATGCGCAGAGCGCGAGAATACGAACGCATGCGAAACGGAGGCAGATTGGTCTCGCGTCTTGTTGCGATTCGAGGTAAAAAATTAAGCGAACATAAGTGGCAGGTTGTAACATGAAAATCATGGCATGCATGTCATCTACAATGCCATTTACATGCCACGCTCATGGTGCGCTTGCGTCCAGTTCGCTAGCTTGATATACACCAAAATTTGTATTGCGTGACGTGACTGTATGACGAACACAAATGACAGGTCCTAACATGTAAATAATGACAAGCATATTATGTACAGCATGATTTGCTCCTTGCTGGCTGCTTCGCATCACATCGATTCCCACAGTGCGTGGGATCTGCCGGTTTTTTATGGTTGCGGAGTTATTCTCGGTGTGTCCCCCCTAGTGGACTGTGCATTTCGGCCGCAGCTGATTGGCAGGAGTTCGGCAACTAGCACGCTCCTTGTTTCCGGTTCTTCTTCCGCAATGTCATTTCGATATCACGAAGCTTTCACAACTCTCGACAATAATAAGATCGACGGAATGTGCTTCAACGCGACGAACGCAGCGCCCAGACACCCGCTTTTGGGCGTACATCTCGGAGGGCGTGCGTAAATTCTGATCGCGTAAGCCATCGAATAAGGTTTAATTCGACCGGCCTTCTAACGCACCTGTGAAGATCGGCACGCATTGCCTGCATCGTTCTCAAACATCTGTGACACATTGATGCAAGTTAAAACTGGAAAAGTTCCTGTTTCTGTACATTTCGTCCACTTTCTTCTTACACTGGGAATGTGCTGGCGGGTTCGGTGCATCGACGTAGTCAAGAGCGAACATCACGGCTCTCCGCTTTTTCGAGTAACTGAATGCGCTGTGCCGAAATGGACTGTGGACATCTTTAGATGGACACATCAAAACTCGCTCCCCGGAAGTTGTCTCTCTCACCTCCAGGAGTCTCAAGAGTATTGCCTGACCTCAACGCTACGGCGTCGACCCAACTAGCTGGATAGCATATTCGTGCAGTTTTGGACTTACTACATTTTGCATAGATAAACCAAATAGATAAGTTATATATATCGATGGGTTAACGCACGTTTTTCCTTTCATTTTTACTCTAGTAAATCGATAAATAAGTAGTGAAATTAAGGCAAAGAAAAATTAGAATAATTGATCGCTGAGCGACACGACATGAAAACGCAAACACAAGAGTGAAGTCAAGAGAGTAACCAGTTATCTCTCACGTAGACCGTCACGCGCAACTCACTGATAGGTATCGCCTCTTACCTGGGAATGCGCAAATAAGTATTTTAAGCGCGGAGCACTTTAGGGGCCAGGGCTGCTGTATGCTGTCATCGTACGCTCTCATCGTATGCTGTCGTAGCTTGGCGAAACGCAGGCAAAAACACTTATTGCATAGCTATCTGTAGGATATTGAGAGCGTGTTCGCGCCTATAGGAGAAGTCATCTTCCTCTTGGTCTTCGAGCGCCTTAATAATACTCAGTGTGGAGCACTTTAGGGGCCCGGGCTGTCATATGTTGTCATATGCTGTCATCGCTTGGCGTAACACAGGCAAAACAACGTATTAAGATAGAAAAAAAAGAGGAAGCAAGCAAAAAAATAGAAACAGAAATCAAGATAGGAAAAACTTAGGACGACAAATAAAAAGAGCAAGAAAACAAAAAAAAAGATAAAACAGGGGAAGAAAACATATAGAGAACAAAACACAGAAGGAACGAAAACAGATAAAAAAAAAGAAAGAGGAGGAAAGAAAGAGAAAACCGAAGAGAAACAAAGAGGGCTGCCCAGCTCCGCACTTCCTTCAGGTTTGGCACCGCTAGTGCGAAGGTGCCTTAATTTTTTTGTCTACCTTCTTTTCCGCCGCTGTACGATTTTTCAGTTAGCGGCATTTGCGGTGTCTTGACTACTCTCTTGTGTCCGTATTTGCACACGCGGTCTTTCTAAGGCCCATAGACAGCCTCTGAAAATACAACATCGAAGTCGTTATTCTCTCATGGCGTTTCCTATTTTTTTTATTGCAATGGCAATTATATAGCCACTCTCGGCTGATTTTTGCCGTCGCCGTCTGGCCCCGGATATATATATTGTGGGCATTTGTTATGCGCTTCTTCTCATCTGTACATTATCACAATCATCATCATCCATTTGTCTCTCTGTCCTCATCGTCACCGAGTGTTATCACCATCATCATCGTGTGTGCGCGCGCTCTGCCTCAGGCTGCCTGTTCGCTACCGAGTCCTCGGGCAGAATAAACGCCGTCTAACCCAAGACGTCATACGTGGTGGAGGTGAAATTTCGATCCCCGGTCCTCTACCAGCCCCCTCTACTCCCTCGAGCTTCGTTCAGGCCGCCGCTTGCGACCGCTGTCCGCCAACATGTCGCAGAACGAGCCTGCCGGTGCTGCTGCCATCTCCAGGCCACCGTCGCAAGCCACGCCTCCTGTTTACGTACATGGACACCAGCGTGACCCCCCCTCTCTTCGCCGGTCTTCGCGGAGAAGACGTGGAGGACTGGCTCGATGAATACGGCCGCGTGAGTGCTGCTAATCGGTGGGACGATACCGCCGAGCTGCGTTACGTCTCTTTCGATTTAACCGGTGTCGCGAAGACGTGGTACTTCAACCACGTCATCGACTTACCCAACTGGGCTACCTTCGAGCAGCAGCTCCGTCATGTCTTTGGCACACCGGCCATTCGATCCGCAGTCGCGAAGAGAACTCTCGATACTCGCCAACAACATCCCGGTGAGTCGTACACGTCGTACATCGAGGACGTTCTTGCGTTCTGCCGACGTGTCAATTCGTCCATGCCGGAGTCGGACAAAGTACGCCATATTTTGAAGGGTATAGGTCCTGTTGCTTTTAATGCCCTCGCTGCACAGAACCCGGCTACCATTGCCGACGTCGTCGCAACATGTCAGCGCCTCGATGCCCTGGAGTCGGTTCGTCTGCAATCAGACATTGGCCAACACCACTCCACGGCTCAAAGTCACCTCCGTGACCTCATCAGGGACATCATACGCGAGGAATTGCAGTCCATGGGCTTCTCACCTCCTTCGCCATATTCTGCACAGTCTCCTGGAGAGGCCTTGCGTGACATCATCCGGGAGGAGATCACATCAATGACCTGCCCTGCCCACGTCCAGTCACCCTCTTCTCGGCCCGTACCAACCTACGCGCAAGTTGTTGCCGCGCCTCCAAGCGACGCAAACATGACGTTGGCGCCACCATCGTACGTGTCGGTCCCTGCCGCGCCTACCGTGAATTTCCATTCGGTACCACCTGGCCCTTCATCAGCCCACCTGGCCGCACTCTCTCCAGGTACTGCGAACGCCTTCTACTCACCATCCTGGCGCTCGTCCCGCCCAGTATGCTATCACTGCGGGTATTGTGGCCACATTTATCGTTTCTGCCGCAAGCGCCAGCAAGACGAGCGTCGGGGTTGCGACATGCGTGAACGGGATTTTACCTCTCCAGCTTCCTATCAAGGTCAGCGTTATTCATCCCCTCCGCACCGATCACCATCTCCGCCCGCATCTAGTGCACCACGGAGCAGCCGGAACGCAAGACGCCGCTCACTTTCACCCTTTCGCCGCTCCTCCTCTCCACTTCGGCCTGTCTCATTCGTCACTGACAATCCCTCGGAAAACTAAGTGATGCAGTTTCCGGAGGAAAAACTGCATTACAAATTAGGACTGATATTCCTCCATCAGGCCCGTGCAACATGGTTTTTGTGGTAGTGGAAGGAGTGCGCGTCGATGCTCTGGTGGACACGGGTGCGACATTTTAAGGCGAAAGCCTTTAATGTCTCATGCTCACGTCCGTCCGGTGTCCGTCCGTCCGGTGTCCATCCGTCCGGTGTCCGTCCGGCGTCCGTCCGTCCGTCCGTCCGGCGGTAGTGCTGGTGGTGTGCGTCCTGACCACCCTTACTGCACATGCGCAAACCCTCCTCACGCACCTCCTCTCCTGCGTTTCCCCTCTCTCTCCTCTAGGTATCCCTCCCGCCCGCGGCGTTTACACACCCATTGCGCATGCGCGTCCCCTCCCCCCTCTCTCTCCTACCCTCCCCCCTCTCTCCTCTAGGCATACGTCCCGCGGCGCTTACACCCCCCATTGCGCATGCGCGTCCCCCTGCCCCTTCCTCTCCTCTCCTACGCTTCCCCCCTCTCTCTCCTCTAGGCATCCCTCCCCGCGGCGTCTACACCCTCACTGCGCATGCGCGTCCCCTCCCCCCCATACCTCTCCTCTAGGCATCCCCTCCCCCGCGGCAACCACACTCCCAATGCGCATGCGCGTATCCTCCTTCCTCTCTCCTCTCCTACGCTCCCCCTCTCTCGCCACGCAACGCCGACGCAGGCAGCGTCTGCTAGCGAGTTTCTTGGTTGAAAAAGCCGACTGCTCGCGCTGCACAACCGTTCACTGGCCACCCCATATATATGGCAATGGATCTCGACCTGCAAGGTGGTGCCGGTGGGAGATTTCTCCTGTGCGTTGTCGACCGATGAAAAATTCGCAGCGTGCGCGTTAACTAAAAGCGGACTGCGGGTCTCTGTGGGCAGTCGGAGTCTTCTGTCTCTCATTGCCCATTAGCAGCGATTGACATGTTCCAGTAGGAAACACCGCTCCATCACTGCGTGCTTTGCGTCTCCCCAGTTTTTCTCTCCTGTGCAACGCTGCGATGAGCGCCAGCGTCAACGCCGCCGCCAGTGTAAGCGTTAGCGCCCGCTGCTTCGCAACTACACATGGTTCCCTTTAGCGGGAGATGGTGTAATCTTTAAGACGAAAGCCTTTAATGTCTCATGCTCACGTCCGTCCGACCTCCGTCCGACCTCCGTCCGGCGTCCGTCCGGCGTCCGTCCGTCCGTCTGTTCATCCGTCCGTCCATCCATCCGTCTGTCCGTCCGTCCGTCCGTCCATCCGAGCTCTGGCACGGAGCCAGGTGGCAGCCGGGATGCGCAGACGGAACGCCGATCGCCTCGGACTCTATAGCGCTCGCGCTTTGCTTGCGTAGCGTCGCTGTGCCCAGAGTTTGCAATCATTCTGACGGACGCCGTCTCAATGGACCCAGGCGTTCACGGAATACACTTTCCAATTTACAAAGGGTCCGTCAATTTAAGAGCTGGAACGCGGATGGCGTTTGCACGATGCGCAAAGCGCGAGAAAATACTAACGCATGCGGCCGGAGGAAGATGAGTCTCGCGTCTCGCTGCGATTCGCGGTAAAAAATTAAAGAAGAAAACACGCACCCATTCGGTTTGTGTATTATCCCACTGAGAGTGTAAAATAAAAAAAGACATGGCATAATCAGTGGAATGGCCACACGCTTTCGCCGAACACACTTTCGAATGTACAAAGTGTCCTTCAATTTTTTTCGGTTATGCGTGCTGAATTGTGCCAACCTCTGAAGAAAGTGATGACGCCTTACGATGGACCCACGTTAGTTGCTGCCCAGGGGAACACCATTCGCCCTTCCGCTTTTTGTACTGCCCGTGTTTTTATCGATGGTATCCGCCACCACATCCAATTCACTGTCCTGACCCACTGCTCTCACGAACTAATTTTAGGATGAGATTTTCTGTCTTCTGCTTCCGCGGCTATTTGTTGTGGACAACGCGTCGTCCACCTCCCTGACACGAACTACATGCTCGACGACGACCCCCACAAGCCACTTCGTCTGGTTGCTGCAGAAGATACCGAGTTACCACCGCATCAAGAGCAAATTGTGGCTATTACCTCTAAAGACATCGACCATGGCGATGTCTTGGTCTCACTATCATTTAGTTGCGTTGGTAAAGGCATTGTTCTCGCGTCCGGCGTGGTTCGTTTTCGCAATGGCTCTGCACTTGTCACTGCCGTGAATCCAACATCAGAGAGAATCCTACTTCCACAGAGCACCACGGTGGCCTGCGTTACCGATCCCGAGCCTGCGTGCGTCGTGCCACTTCAAGCCGTTGCCTCGAACGACGTCCCTATTGGTGAGCCTGCTTCTTCTTCCGCCTTTACTGCAGCCATCAGCAACGACTTGACAGCTTCACAGACACAACAGCTGCTCGCTTTGTTAAAGAAACACGCAAGTTCTTTCGATGTTTGCTCGTCGACTTTGGGCCGCACTACCACTACAACGCATCGAATCTAGACAGTCGGAACATCAATAGTACACCGCCGGCCCTACCGCGTGTCTCTTGCTGAGAGAAAAATTATAGAAGAAAACGTGGCTGACATGCTCAAACGGGAGGTAATTCGCCCCTCAGCTAGCCCTTGGTCGTCTCCTGTGGTTTTGGTTCGTAAAAAGGATGGCTCCGTGCGCTTTTGCGTCGATTACCGTGCACTCAATAAGATCACTCGCAAGGACGTGTACCCCATGCCACGCATTGACGACGCCCTCGATTCACTACAATGCGCGGAATACTTTTCAAGCCTCGACCTGCGTTCAGGATACTGGCAAATTCCCATGCATCTTCCTTCTTCTAAAAGCTTTATTATTTATCCTGTACATGACGCGAATGCGCCAACCTGGCTAATCCCACGACGGAACAGGGAGGTCAAGCCTCCTGGCCCTATCGTGGGCGTACTGGAAAGCCAGGATTTGATTGTTGTAAGTTGGTGATTTGATGAGCCTTTCGAAGCGGTCCCGCGTAATACCGGGCCCCAGTGAACCGCAGTCCCAGAGAATGTGTTCTAATGTGCATGCATTTTCTCTGCAAGCTTTGCATGTAATTTCTATTTCTTCCGCTCCGTACCACTCCCCTGATTTGAACCGGTGAATAATACGATTTTGTTTGTAGTTGTCTTAGTGTTATGGCTTGTGCTCTGTTTAAGTTTGCGTGGGGGTGGGGATAAATTCTTCTGCCTAGATAGAAGTGTTTAGTGATTTCATTGTACGTGGTCAGTTTATCTTTGTGTAGTGGAATCAATCCAGCGGAGTCAGGGCCATTTGTATAAGCGTGCCGGTCGGTGAGATCGCGGGCGACGCTGTTGGCCGACTCGTTTGGATTGACTTGTAGGCCTTCGATTCTACCCATGTGTCCGGGGAACCAGTAGATGTACTTGATGTCCATGCTTTTGATTGTACTGACCACTCTGGCCGCCTGTGGAGCAACCCTTCCTCTGCTGAAAGCAGTGATTGCCTGCCTGGAGTCGCAATAGATTTCCGTGCAGTTCTTGTTTGTCAATGCCATGGCTATAGCTACTTGCTCTGCGATCTCGGGTTTATTAGTATTAATTGATGCAGCGTTTGTGCAGTCCCCTTTGTGATTTACCACGACTGCAGAGTAGCTGGGGCGGCCCCTGTACTCTGCAGCGTCCACAAAGCAGGCACGACGACAAGGAGAAAACGGCATTCGCAACCCCCCGATGGGCTATACGAATTCAACGTGATGCCTTTCGGGCTGTGCAACGCGCCCGCGACTTTTGAGCGCATGATTGATACCGTGCTGCGCGGCCTCAAATGGAAGACCTGCCTCTGCTACCTGGACGACATTGTTATCTTTTTGTCAACGTTTGCTCAGCACCTGCAACGCTTGGATGAAGTTTTGACGTGCCTTGGCGGCGCTGGTCTCCAACTCAACACGAAAAAATGCCGTTTCGCCAGCAAAGCTATCAAGGTCTTGGCACACGTCGTGAGCAAAGATGGCATTCGGCCGGATCCGGACAAGCTTACCGCGGTCCTTCGCTTTCCGCGCCCCGAAAGACCGAAGGAGTTGCGAAGTTTCCTTGGCCTCGCCTCCTATTTCCGTCGTTTTATACGGAACTTCGCCTCAATAGCTGCTCCACTACACCAGCTACTTGCTTCCGACGTGCCCTTTCTGTGGTCTGAGGAATGTCAAACGGCTTTCGACCTGTTAAAGGGCGCCCTCACGTCCGAACCTGTACTCTGCCATTTTGATGAGGCCGCACCGACTATCCTACATACGGACGCTAGCGGCCGCGGTATAGGTGCCGTTCTTCTGCAACGCGACACTTCTTCACAAGAGAGAGTGGTTGCATATGCCAGTCGAGTACTAACCGCTACCGAAAAAAACTATACCATAACTGAGCAGGAGTGCTTGGCTGTCGTTTGGTCAGTGCAGAAGTTCCGTCCCTATCTCCACGGCCGTCATTTCACAGTCGTTACGGACCACCACGCTTTGTGCTGGCTCTCCACTCTGAAGAACTTGTCTGGCCGCTTGGGTCGGGGGATCCTACGTCTGCAGGAGTGTGACTTTGACATCATTTGCAAGTCTGGCAGAAAACACCAAGATGCCTACGCCCTTTCCCGCTGCCCGCTTCCGTCTACCGTCTACCCAGCTCAGCGTCGGTCAGAGTTCGACCGTCACGTCTACCGCAGCGCCCTCACTCGCCTCGATAGACCAGCTATTCTCGGACGACAAGCACACATTTAGGTCCTGCCACTGTCTGATCCGTACTGTAGGCGTATTATGGGCCACCCCTCTGGAGTTTCCCATCCACCCAACGCGTGACTGCGTCGTCAACTCTTGCAATTTAAGCTGGATAATGGTGTTCTGTACCGCCACATTTACCACCCTGATGGTCAAAGCTGGGTTCCTGTGCTACCACGCTCTCTTCGAGTTCACGTGCTTAAAGCCTTCCACGACGATTTGACTGCCGGCCACCTTGGTTTTCAAAAAACTCACGACCGCATTCGAAGTCGTTTCTACTGGCCTGGCATTTCTCCTAGCGTAGCACGGTACGTCGGTTCCTGCGTCCCATGCCAGCGTCGTAAAATCCCGGCATCTGCACCTGCCGGTCCTCTGCAGCCAATTCCATGCCCAACATCGCCGTTCGAGGCTGTAGGTATCGACCTTTACGTCCCTCTTCCCGTCACTTCTACTGGGAAACGATGGATAGTGACCGCCGTCGACCACCTCACACGCTACGCAGAGACAACCTCTGTGCCTACTGCCTCAGCTTCGGAAGTTGCCGACTTCGTTCTTCACGCCATAATTCTCCGCCATGGGGCTCCTCGCATATTGCTGAGCGACCGTGGAAGGGTGTTCCTGTCACAACTGTTAAATGAAGTACTGCGCGCTTCTGGAACAACTCACAAGACAGCTTCAAGCTACCACCCTCAGACCAATGGTCTCACCGAGAGATTCCATCGTACTCTTGCTGACATGATAGCCGTCTACATCAATCCGGACCACAAAAACTGGGATACCCTTCTTCCATTCCTCACCTTCGCTTACAACACGGCCGTTCAGCGCACAACCGGACATTCGCCGTTCTACCTCGTTTATGGACGTCCCCCTACTTCCTTTCTGGACGTGTCCTTCTTCAACAGCACTATCAACTCGTCTTCGTCTTCCAGCGAAGAATACATTTCAAGACTCACCCAGTGTCGCCATCATGCTCAAATCAACACAGAAGCGAGACAACAAGACCGGAAGATCACTTATGACGCATCCCACCGCGATGTACTCTTCCGACCCGGCGACAAGGTGCTGTTTTCACACCTATTCACACACCTGGTCTGTGTGACAAGTTCCAGCCACGCTTCATCGGGCCTTACATAGTTCTCGAGCAGACTTCGCCCGCTAATTATCGTGTGACACCACTTGTTGTCCCAACAGACCGCCGTCACCGCAGCACAGAGATCGTGCACGTTTCTCGCATGAAGCCTTTCATGCGACGTTCCTTGTCACTTTGACTTGCGACGGCCAGGATGGCCGCTTCCATGTGGGGGAAATTAGTGTGGGCATTTGTTATGCGCTTCTTCTCATCTGTACATTATCATAATCATCATCATCCATTTGTCTCTCTGTCCTCATCGTCACCGAGTGTTATCACCATCATCATCGTGTGTGCGCGCGCTCTGCCTCAGGCTGCCTGTTCGCTACCGAGTCCTCGGGCAGAATAAACGCCGTCTAACCCAAGACGTCATACGATATATATATATATATATATATATATATATATATATATATATATATATATATATATATATATATATATATATATATATATATATATATATATATATATATATATATATATATATATATATATATATATATATGTATATATAAGGTACAAAAAAAAATAAATCAGAAGACCAATGCACCCGACTGGGGATTCGAACCAGCGACCCCTCGCTCCGGAGCGCGTTGCGTTAGATTACTCAGCCACGCACCATGCATGCGCCGGCATTCTAACGGCAAGCTACTTATAGAGACCATTTACCGGTGCCGGTATACAGGTCTCGGAGGAGCTAGAGCGTGTTTTCTATCTTGCAACGCTCCTGCATTTTCTTTCAATTTGAAAACTGCCCTTGAGACGCGCACAAAAAGGGGACCCTTTCTGTACCCACTCGTCATTTGAAACGAAAAAAAAAAAGAACACCGCGCACACATTAAGTCTGCTGCGTTTTCGACACTTTCAGCGTGTTGCTGAAACACAAAGGCGTAACAACTGTGATAGTTCACGCTTGTCCTGTGTATACCTGCGCGTCCTCTTCGAGCGTCGTTCTTCGTGCTTCAGCGGGAAGCTGCAAGTATCTAGCTGCTTGTCGTTCTACGTGAGACATTCTACTTTATTGCTATCGCATTCATTGCTTCACTCTTACGGCGAGACTGGGACTTTTTTTTTTGGCGCTTTTCGTGACGCCAGAATGGTGATCCACATGACAGAATTAGGGCGCATACTCTCGACTGGTCTATATGGAACTGTCACTTGTAAATTGTCTCCTATCCTGCTCTGCCATGCATTCGCCCACCTGTTCTTCCTCCCCTCGCAAGATCATCGTGCGCGATGAACTGATTTCGCTCCATTTTGTGAGTTTTAGATTGCGCAAGCGCAAATAACAGCGTGTGGTCGTCAAGCTCGAAATCCTGATAGGCTCAAAGCTCAGCGCTAACATTGTACACGTGCTTTATGAAAAAATAAGCGTCGAGGAGATATCGACTGCACGAATTGTAGTGAAACGGAGAACGCAACCGATGGAAGAGGTGCTGGATTATTTGATTCTTCCAACAGACGAACTCTTAACAGCAAAGACGATGCAGCTCTCAAAAAAAAAAAAAAAAAAAAAAAAAAAAAAAAAAAAAAAAAAAAAAAAAGGCCGAGCTTGTTTCCATAATTTTTGTATATTTTTTATTGCGATAACAATTATATGGACACTCTGTATAGGTTTTCATCGTCGCCATCATTCAGTATCAAGTACAAGTCATTCACTTTTGTACACACATCTTATGCTGTACCCGCTAGTAAAAGCTTGCGAGCGCTAGCGAGGAACACGGCTGAAGCATAAATTAAAGAAGCTGCCGATCTCCGTCACACAGAGGGCGCGTGCGATAACATCACTCCGCGTAGGAGGCCGGCCGTCTATTGCTCCTCAACCAAAAAGCAAGTGCCTTGTTCCTCTTTTGCTGGACGAAGTAGTACGAAGGGACGCCGGGGTAAAGGGGCTGCGTGGCTCGAGCCGCAGCTGTGAACTTTCAGTATTAGGGCGCGGTCATGAGCGCTGGCGAGCGCGCTAACTCGGCAGGGATCAGTAAACGGCTCGTATACTCTTCTACGCACTGTGATCTCACCGCTTCGTGCTACGAGCACTGATACGACAAACTGCACGAAAACCACTACTCTCACGTGAACCGGGCGCATTCCCTAACACCAGCATTTTGCAGTTTCGTGACATCGGATGAAAGAGTTAGCTTCTGGCCTTAGTTCGATATAACATTACGACTATGTTGCGACGGCATTCACTGCTGCGCCCTTTCGGGGAAACATTGTTCTTTTTTTTGAAAATTCAAGGGTCAAATTTATCGCCCTACCAACTCTTGAAACCCCCCCCCCCATCCCCGCGCCGCGCCGCCGCCGATCCGATGAACCCCGCGCCGTTGACGCGCCGCCGCCGGAAGTGCAAACACCGGCGCGCCGCCACCGGCGATTTTAGGACCGGCGCACAGGTCTATTTCCAAGTCAAGCCCAAGGATGGCTCTCATGTCTCTCGTGTTGCGATCGATGACCTGATTCTTGATTAGCTTCATAGCATCTTGAGTAGAAAGCCCCGGTCTGAAGCCTATCATGTTGTGGGGATAGACGTCCTTGTCTTCCAAGTACCGGGAGACCTGCTGAGGATTACCTGCTCGGCTACCTTGCCCACCCACGAAGTGAGCGAGATGGGCCTGAGATTGCCAAGACTGGGTGGCATTCCGGGCTTGGGAATGAGGATGACGGTGGTCCTCTTCCACATTGCTGGAACATTGCCGTTGCTCCATGCCCGGTTGATGAACTCAGTGAGGTGCTCTATCGATTTTTCGTCCAGGTTCCTCAGGGCCTTGTTCGGCAGAAAAAAAATGAAGCAGAGACAGTGTTCTTGATATTTATTTTTTTCTTTTTTTTTTTTCAGTCTATACAGACTACAAGCGAGAATCAGTTATGATATTCCTGCTTTTCCTTCGCGTGGCGGCACTATGCCATCACAGAACGTGACGTCACATGAATACGCTGTCTCGTGACATCGTCGGTTGGAAAGATGGGCAGAGCCCTGAGCTAGTGCAGGCCCACGTTAGGTGCACAATAACTTCGGGGGGGGGGGGGGAGGGATTCATACAGTCGACTGAGGAGAAAAGAAAATGGAAATGAAGATGGCCTTCGCCTTCGAATCCTCGTTGGCGCATGCAAATGGTCCCGTGTGATTCTTTATTTTAGTAACATGAATTAAATAAGCTTCTGAAAAGAATGAGAGAAGTGGCACGCTGAGCGATATTTAAAGACTGAGGTATAGGAGCCGCGAAGTCGCGGTGAGAAAAAAAGAAAGAATCGGGAGCAAGGAAATTCGTGTTTTTTTAAAATAACAGCGATGAGACGGGAGCCTTTTCATTAAAGCGAGAAGGCAGTGTACCGTGAGAGACGAGGGTGTAAAGCGCGTTAAATAAAATTTCCGATCACACAAAAAGTCTCCCTAAGAAAGAAGAAGGCAGCAGTTTCTTTTGTCAGAAAACAGGTGACGCGTGTAAATTGATCTCGCGTAATAAAGAGGGCGCATTTACGATTATTCAACTACAGGTTCTCTCCTCGTCGTCATTTATTCAGTGTGCTATGACAAAACAAGAGAAAGAAAAGCTCGTAGGTTCGGCAACTTACAAAACCATCTCTATAATGATATTTGAGCCTCTATAGCGTAATAAGCAGAGGCGGCTTATGATCTTCGGCATCGTGAAATGAAAAGCCTGGCAAAAAAGGAGCGTTGGTAGTTGAAAAAAACAGGACGGTAGGGTAACGCGAAGTTGCAAACTAAGATAATTGACAGTGTCAATATCTGCGCCATTATTGGCTAGTTAGCGAAAACAATAATGCAGACATAAACAACTACTGAATCTTACAGAATCATTTTACAGGTGTTGCATGGGAAACGCGTGTTTAATAAAAACATCACTTCATAAGGCTTGGAAAGACTGCTTATTCTTCCTCACTTCCTAAATCCTTACTTTCTAAATAGGTCAAGAGTAAGGCCCAAGTTGAATGTGTTTTCTTTTTTCCGCGCTCATTCGCACGGTTTATAGTCGTCTTCAAAATAAACCAGGCCCCAATTGTGTTCAGGAGATTCCTGACGGCTCGACTCTCTTATGGGCCAATGAGGCAGATGCATTCTACGAAAGAACGTGACGGCATATAGCACAAATATATAGCTGCCCACTCGGTCACGCGCGCACATTTATCGCTCCACGTATTAGAAATTAAGGAAGAAAAGACTCGGCAAATGAAGCAGTTCAACCCAGATGCCACATATTTGCTCCCCACAGGCACCACACTGGCAATGCTC
>JALIZH010007050.1:0-21672 GCA_030522465.1 Rhipicephalus appendiculatus
TGAAGTTGTGAAATTTTTCACCGAGGCTCAACCTGGAAACTTCATTGAGACTGTACTCATGCCTGAGCGTGTCAAAGGCCTTTCGCAGATCGAGCGCCATTATCCCTTTGATGTCCAGAGACGTGTCGTCGATTATGGCCCTCATGAGGAGCATAACGTCTTGTGTGGACAGAGATTTTGAGTTTCCCACCATGTTGTGGCGAAAGAGGCCTTTCGTCCTCCGTGTGTCCATGGTCGATTATGAATGGCATGTTCAGCCACTTTCCCAAGGCATGATGTAAGTGATATCCAGGGCTTGATTTTTTGATTGCAGGGGCTTTCCCGGTTTTTATGAATACGACCTTGGCCGTTTCTCCACCCCTCGGGGACCTTGCCATCGGACCACACTTGATTGATTTTTTTCTGTAAGGACTTCTATCGCTGGGTTGTCAACGTTTCTAAGGAGCTTGTTTGAGGACTCCCGTCTTGGGCCGAACCGACCGTCCGTTTAGGTCCCGCAAGGCATGAACGATCACCACCAGCTTCGAATGGTCTATCCAAGGCTGACTGCGGGCCTCCTTGATATTCAGGCCTGGGGTTGTCCCACGGAATAGATTTGCCTTCAAGTGGTAAGTAAATGTCCGCAAATTTGTCAGCGAAAGGCCTGTAGATCGCCGCCTTCCGTGGTGTTCATGTGCATGAGTCTTTCAATTTTCCAACCGGGCGCTGCTTTTGGATGGTTTGGTGCTGTCAGTAAGCAGATGCTTGAGTAGGGCCCACTTGCTACCTTTGCGCATTTTCCCGTCAGCTTCGTTGCAGACCATCCTGGCTGCTGCGCAGCGAGTTTCTTGGCATGTTGCTCTATGTCCTTGTTGAGTTATCTTGGCTCTGAGCCGCCGGTTCAGCTTTTGTTTTCTTCCATCTTTCACTAAGTGCGTTCTTGGCCTCTAGGAGATGTGCTAGTCTAGAGTCCATTGCGGGTACCTCAAAGGTCCGCGGAGATTTCTTTGGTTGCCTTGTTTACCGCCTCTTTCAGATTACTCACACGAGGTCGTCGAATGTTTTCCCGGGGCCTGTCTTCTTCTTCCTGATCTGCCGAAACATATCCCAGTCAACGTATGTGTATTTTCTGAGCGGGGGAAGCAGAGTAATGTGTATGCTGATTTCCGTGATGAAATGGTCGCTACCCAGGTCCTCCTGTAGGTTGTCCCACGACCCTTCTACGTTGCGCAGGAAGGCTAAATCTCGGGTGGTATCACGTTGGGCCGGAATTGCCCTTGCGTGTCGGAAATCTAGGGTCCGTGACGAGTTTCAGACCAAGCGTATCCGCACACTCAAGCAAGTTTGTTTCCTTTTGGCATCATCTTTGGGAGTAACCCCATGATTTATTATGGGCGTTAAAGTCACCTTATTTTTTTGGACTGCTTTGTAGCCCCAGGAAAAAGGTTGCTGAAATTTTTTGAAGTCTGTCCCTCGGGGACTGTAGACGTTTAAAAGAAAAATGTTGGCTTTGCTAGCACGACCGGGGATTGATTTCAACCAGCTGTGATTCCAGGCCTTGCTTGTATGCGGGGTGGTCTTCTCCACAAAGGATGATGTCTTTGCGGACAAGAGTAGCGATACCCCTAGCACGTTTGAAGTCGGGGCACAGGGTCGGGCCTGGTTACCCTGTACCCCGGGAAAGTTAGGGTTCCGTAAGGATTCAGTGTCCCCGCATTTCTTTGTAGAAGAATAACATGGGGCTTTTCCTTCCATGATCCAATGAGTTGTGCCTAGACTGTTCTTCTTCTTGGTGAATGAATTACAGTTCCACTGCACAAATTTTGAAAAGCTGTGGTGAACTATCCATGATGTGGTTTTGCCAGTGACGCGACCCTACTTTGACACAATCGTTATCGGCTTTGTGCGGTTCAGCGGGTTCGTGTGGAGGAATCACGGGTCTCGGAGAGGACATAACTGCTGCTGCTTCGGCTGGTGCTTGTTTGGTGGTTTTCGGGTGTGCAACTGGTTCTTTCTAAGGATCCAGCCTAGAGGCTAATCTGTGCGATCGCCTCTTGGTAGTTGTGTTATCACGGGTGCTGATGGTGTTTAACGTGTTAGTACGTCTCTTGCAGCGTCGACTCGTAGAGTTACCCTCACCAAGCTGAGACGTTGGAGGGGGCCTCGCTGATGTCTGACATGCCATCGCTAAAGTCATCCTCGCCTTCGTCCGGACAGAGCTGCAACTGCCCTGCGCTTGTGTGTGCTTCTTTGTGTGCTTATGATCGCGGGTGGTTGCGGATATGGTGTGGGGGTTGGGGCAGTGCTGTCTTTTGGGTCGCTAACTTTCTTGGTCATTAGGGCCATAAATTATTCTGGTTTATGCTTTAATTCTCTGTTTTCGCGCTCCTAGGACAAGGATGCGCTTTTCGTATTCGTTGTGCTCTGGCTGTGCCTTACCTCTAACCCGGGGTCGAGGGCCGGGGTTGGGGTCTTGCTCCGCTGGTGTTGTCATTGCTGCTACTGCTACCACCCCGCACCTTGTCCGCCCAGGTGAGCTTGGCCTTGGATCGAGAGCGGCTCCTGGATCGGCTCCCGGCAGATCCTCCAGGACCGCGTCGCTGACGAGAGCGCCCTCGAGACCGAGAGCGCTCTCGGGAGCGGGAATGCTCTCTAGAGCAGGAACGCTCTCTGGAGCTGGAGCGTCCCCTGGAAAGGGAGCGTTGCGATGGGGCAGCATCAGGTGTCCCTTGCATCGTGGCCGCCCCAGCGTCCTCCTCTTGGTCAGCCCGCGATCTGGAGCGTCTGTCTCTTCGGCGTTTTCTCACTATGTACGGAACGTGGTATCTCTTTTGCACGAACGCTCGCCCGTGATGTGAGCTCCTCCGCAAAGTTTGCACTTGGGTGTGCAACTGTGCGTCTCCCCGGGTACCACTTGGAATGTTCATCCCGCAGTTGTGGCACTTTTCTTTTTCCTCTTTGCTTTTGTGACAGACGTCGGCTCGGTGCCCAACTTGGCCGCAAGCGTAGCAGATATCCACCTGCCTTCTGTAGAGCGAGCATTCCATGTACGCCGAGCCGCACGCAACGTGCCTTGGTACGTGTGAACCTTCAAACAGTACGATCACGACTCGCGTGTTCTTGATTCTCTTCACGCCAATCGCTGTTGGATTACGGCTGTTCACAATTGCCTCGTTGAGTTGTTGCTCAGTGATCGACGGGTCTATGTTTATAAGTACCCCTTTGCAAGTATTCTCCGGTGCTGCTACGTAGGCAGATACCTCGAAGGCTCCAAAGCTTGTGTGTATTTTCCGTACGGTGGCATAGGCCTTGGCATTGGTTGTCACGGGAGTCGAAATGACGATAATGTTTTGGACCTTGTTCAAGTAAACGGAGTCTTGTTCTGCCTGTTTGTCCGTGAGAGTTGCGGCCATAATCAGAGACTTGGAGATGCGAAGTGGTCCACTCTGCAAACGTTCATTCCTCCCTTGGGACTGACGATGACCCGGA
This sequence comes from Rhipicephalus appendiculatus, assembly GCA_030522465.1. Lineage (NCBI taxonomy): Eukaryota > Metazoa > Arthropoda > Arachnida > Ixodida > Ixodidae > Rhipicephalus > Rhipicephalus appendiculatus. The sequence goes on from JALIZH010007050.1 coordinate 3,469, forward strand.
GGTGCTCTTCCGGAATTTTGGAAGTCGTGAGCCGACTACAACCCTCTGAAATGTCGACGGGGGTGCGATTGTAACGTTCTTTTTTCTCGGTCGCGTCTTCACTTTTTCGCGCCAGACGCAGGCGCCGCGTTCTTCACCTGGTCCGGTCGTCTTCGATTACCATAGGCAGTAATCCAGCCAGCGTCGGAAAGATCGTCTTATGTAGCGTCCATTCCCTCCACTGCGATTGTCTCGGGCATTGCGCCTGGTTTCGTCGAGCACGGATCTCACAGGGCCTGGCTCTGCCGCGTGAAAGCCGAATTCGTGGCCAGGTCCAACGTCGTACTCGCGTTTTCAAGCCTAGACGCGGTCAGGCTCAGCAGCCGACGCGCCGCGTCGACATGGTCAAAGTCCGCTAAAGTCTCGAAAAATGCACTCACTGCGAAAACGGTGATATCCTCGTAAAGAGCGCTGAAGAGCCGTTCATAAAAAGCTCAAAACGTGGTGCTAATGGCCGAAAAAAATGGCTGAAATCGCGTAAAGAAGTGGGGAGCTGACACACACATGTCCGCACTCCTCAGCGCCACCTCCATACTCTCGGCATCATGAAAAAGTGCCGCACTGACTTGCACGGCGCAGCCCCGCCGATGCTGCAGAATGCCTCTCCTCGCCGCAAGGGGCACGGCTGCACCTTTTTCTAGCGCTCCGATTCTTCCGCCTGTCTTAGGGTGCTGGCGCTGTGCCGCTATTTTTTATTTTTTCTAGGCCACCGTTCAGCGCTGCCCGCGTTATTTAAGAGCGGTGGGACGGCGTCTCTTGGCGTCTCACCGGCGTCTTGAAATACGGTAGCCGTACCGTAGTTGAAGCTGCTATACTGAACTCTAAAAAATACAATAAAAAATATTTCATTTCACTACAGACGCCGCATAGACAACGCCGCAGATTTACGTCTTCACCTGAAACCGGAGTAAGCACGCATCAACGCACCTTAATTTGTTAGTGTCCACTACCGTGACACCGTGTAGTCGGAATGACTCTCCGGGTCACAACTCACGTACTTTTGCATGGTTCCCGAAGAAACTTCAATATAAATCATCTCAGGTTTGTCCTCCCGTAAAGGTGCTTTTTCAAGCAAGTCGCAGCAAACGGTATGCATGTTATCTATATTAAAACGCTCCTTGCCTGGAACTTTAGTTGCCACCGCCTCAAGGGCGCGCGTTTGAAACGCGTTTGTGCTGCGTTGGCACCGTCTAAACACAGCACGTTCGAAACGCGTTTGTGCATTCTAGTGGCGCGAGCGGGGATGATTTGGGCGTGCCATTTGGCGCAGAAAAATTCAGGTGGCGCCGCTGCAACTTTTCCTAATGGCACCGACACTACCACCGTTGTTGCTGCATGCGCTTGTGTTCGTTTATTCGCGTCGTTGTTCTGGTGTGGCGCATGAATACAGTTTTAAGGCGAAAGCCTTTAATGTCTCATGCTCACGTTCGTCCGTCCGTCCCTCCGTCCGCGTCCGTCCATGTCCGTCGATCCGTCCTTCCATCCGAGCCCTGACACGGTGCCAGGGTGGCCGGCAGGGTGCGCATCGGACGCCGGTCACGTCGGACTGTACAGCACTGGCGCTTTGCTTGCATAACGTCGCTGTGCTCAGCGTTTCCAATCATGCAAGGAGGAAGACGCGCGTCGCGTTCCATTCTGACCGACTCCGTCTCAATGGACACAGGCGTTTGCGGAACACACATTGGGTTTTAGAAAGTATCCGTCAATTGAAGGACTGGAACGCGGATGACGTTTGCACGATGCGCAAAGCGCGAGAAAATACGAACGCATGCGAACGGAGGCAGATTAGTCTCGCGTCTCGCTGCAATTCGCGGTAAAACTTTTAAAATGAAAACACGCACAAATTCCAAGACATTGCATTGTCAGTCGAATGGCCACACGCTTTCGCCGAACACACTTTGGAATGTACACAGTGTCCTTCAATGTTTAGTTGAGTGTCCGCTGAGATTATGTGGGCGCAGCCTAGTAGAGATGTTTTTCAAGCACACGAGCACCACCAACGGATGCGCAAGCGCTCATGGGAAAAGTGTGTACGCCGCAACAGCCGCCGCGACGAGCGCGCGGGTAGGCGCGGGCCTCACGCTTTAGCATCCGGCTCGCGCCATGCCAATGCGCTTCTGAGATAAAGTGGATTTGGCAAGGTGCATCTTATTGCAGCATAATTCAACCAGGAACCTCAGTGTTCAGCTGCGACGTCTTGTCTGCGATTTCCGTCTGTCCCACTGCTGCATCAGACGAGCTGCTCAGAAGCGTCACCTTTTATTATTATTATTATTTGGTAGCAGTATTCCTTACGGCATAAATGACAAAAAAATATATAACTTGGTTGCCTATGAAGTGCAGAAACGGTCTGTAATTCGCGGATGCGTTTGGAACCAACGTCCATCGAGCTGTGGACGAGTACAATGTGAGGCTCTGATATTTAAAGAGTATATGCTTGAAAGTATACTGTCGGCATGTGGTAAAATAAGATCCATTCACTCAGCATGCGCGTCGAGTAATGAACGACAAGCGCCAGCAACCTTCGTTAGCACCACTACAAGTTGGAATAATAAAACTTGCACCGCAGAAAGAAAAAAAGCAGGGCAAGGAAAGCAATAGACACACCCCAAGCGCTCACTAACTCACGACTGAGATCGAGTGAATTGCACGTGCCAAAAAACATGCATACTAAAATGGAGGTCATCGCGCATGTCACAGACACACACACAAAAAAATAAAACAACCAAGGAACGTGTTCACTGTTGATTAACAAAGTTGAATTCCTTTCTTCTAATGATAGAGAAGGTGGATTTACACAAAGTGCTGCGTTCTTTTTTGATTTGATAGGCCCCAGAGATTTCTCGCGTCGCCTAATTAGGATGAAGATACCAAATTACTGTTTTTTGGAATACTGGAATATATTTGCATCACACAACAATCGAAAAAAAAACAATTGGGAAGCATGTGGTCGATTTTTTCTTTGCCCACTGCAGACCCTTGCGACCTTTTGTGCACTAAAGAACAAATGCGACTAAGTTTATTTGTTGCGGAAAACACAATCCTCATCTCGTATCACTTCCATGAATTTTTCAGGCCGTGCGCCTTCCTATGCATACATGGAACAACTGCAATAATCCTCGTTTCTTCATTATTCACGCGTGCAGGACGTCCTTATTTATTTTTTCTTTGCAAGGTGAATGAGCATTGGGCAAACCCATGCAACGATACTCAGGATACATCGCCTCTTTGAAGTGATCAATTCGCAGCTGGAAACATTACTGCTCAGCTTATGTGCGGAAGTTTTCACCGAGTGGCCCACGCACGTAAGCTCAACATCACATTTCATCGTCTAAGAACATTCGAATGCACCGACGCGAAATGAACCACCGGTTTCGATTAACACTACCAGCAAACATGCTTCGATGTGAAACTTTAAAAAGCTTGTATCAAGAAACAGCCAATTATTAGAGTAAGGCACTGGACAAGTGAATTCTAGACCTATCCCTTCTACCTGAAACACGTTTAGAATGTCTTCACTTCCTTGTACAGCGCGTGACTTGCCAATTGAAATCAAATAATAATCTGTATACATATACTGAAATACTGTAACACTTCTCTGCAGTTTGGTGCTAACAGCCCAATAACAAGTCGCTATTGCATGGGTGTTCCACCTCACATAGCTCCCGATAGTACGTTTTGACTACATGTATCGGCACAGCGATAACTTGTATGTCGCTTAACTGCTTCATCCGACAAACATCCGCTAGTAAATACCTACACTCACCGACTAATTATTCCTTTCTCATTGCATGCGTAGAGATACACACAGGCGCGTTGGGACATTTGTAGTATTTAACATTGAATTACAGTCAACAGGCGGCGTCGTCTTCATTTTGTTTCGTGCTCCCACTGCGCAGCGAGCAGCGACCGACGGCACAGCCGGCCAGCCGGCTCGCTCAGCATACACACTTTTCTCATAGCGCTCCGAGCGCATGCAGGGCGTTCTGCGATTGCTTGAAAAAGGTCTATGGGCACCGTGCACACGTTAGGAGCCGCCACAGTCGTGCGCTGCCTCCAGCGGCATAGTGGCCTCAGCAGCAGGTTTGGTGTGATACGGGAGCAGGCGACGCAAGCGGCGATAAGCCACTGCGCTGTGGTTTGGTGCCTCGCTTGAGGCGTTTCTGTTTCCGTTTGCTTTCAAAAGACGGTAAATTATTAGCAGCCGTGAGATAACCGTAGTGTTAGCGCGAGTGCTTTCTTTCGCCAGATTTCGTGCATCCTCAGGTGAACGCGGCCACATCAAATTCTTGGCGAAAACGACAACGAAGGCGACGAGCCCGTTGAGCAAATATGCACGCGTGGAGCGCGGGCCACTTCGCTCACTAAGCGATCAAAGCTTATCACCCTCGGGCTTACGCGGCAGCAAACAGACGACAGCAGCAATTGTACTGACCCCATTGATAACGCGGGCGGACGGTCGCTCTGACCACTGGCCAAGCGAGAAAAGCACGAAAAACATTAACATTGGAAAAGGCGTCGTGCGCGATGGCTCCCCTGTGCGAGCGGCTGAGAACAGCCTTCGAAAGCTGCGCTTGTTGCCGCAAGAGGCGCCTTCATGAGTTACGTCTGCACGGAGCCTATTGGAAATATGGCTTGCAGGCTGCGTCCGCTGAGCTGCTGCGGATGGCAAACTTATAAGTGTCTAATACGCGTTCAATATAGAGAAGGTGCATGTCATTCACTTCGACTAGCTTCAAGAGCACCTTGATGGGATGACACACCCGAGGTCATTTGCGTTGCAGTTTTTTGGTGAACCATGCAAAAATTCTCGAGTTAGCAAACCCGAGAGCCCTTCCGACTACATGGTGTCGTCGGCCGCACACACTAATAAATTAAGGTGTGTTGTTGCGCACTTTCTCCGATTTCTTTGCGGACGTACATCTGCGGCCTCGTCTATGCGGCGTCTGTAGTGAAATGGAATTTCTGTATTATATTTTTAGAGTTTACTAGAGCGGCTTCTACTACAGCGCGGCTACCGCATTCCAGACGCCGGTGAGGCCGACTCATGTCGTCTCGCCGCTGTTAAACAACGTGGCCAGAGCAGGACGCTGGCAAAAAAAAAAAAAGGCCGCGTATCTGCGTGCTCCGCTGCAAATGTCATCGAAAGACGATAGTCTTGTGCCGGCCTTACTACTAAGTTTTGCTTTGCCTCAGACAGCGCCTACTCTACGTTGAATTGGCCACATCTGGCTGGCAACGATAAAATAGAGGAGGCGCTGCGCTAGATATGGACGTCATCTGTCGCGCTATCGGAAAACATCGGCTTCCGGAACTCCCAGCTTATGCTGCCAAGTGGCAGAACCATGGCGTCGTAGTGAAATCGATGGGCAGAGGGGGTTTTTTGTGCGCTGCGTCTCGCTCTTTGAGCACTAGGATCTTTTGAATTACGTATCTGTAGATTTTGTAATAAAAGGAACACACTGTATAATACCTAGATAATGATGTAGTGCCTCAGATATGCGTAATATTTATTTTTTATTCGACCACTCTGAAAGTATGATCGCATACACCAGCTCAAGTTTGGTGGCCTTTAGGCATGGAGTTAAAGTTTGGCCGGGTGGCTGAATCGTGCGACGTGCCGACAAACAGAGAAACAGACAGACCAAAATTTCTCCGTTTAAGTATCCCAAGACTGTCGTCTTTAAAAAAATAACGGCAGCACCCCAAGAGGGGCGCAAGCATCGGAGCGCAGGGAAAGGTGCAGCCGCGCCCCTGGCGGAGAGGAAAGGCATTCTGCTTCAGCCGCTGGGTAGCAACGCTCCTCCGTTCGCACCACTAGGATGTTGGTTCTAGTTCACTACAGCTGCACTGAAGGCGGTCGCAAGACAAGTTAAAGTCAAGGAGCATTTCTCAATACGTCGTTTAGTCAATTTTAGCTGGCCATCAGCAGCATATCTGCAGGCGCAGCCTGCAAGCCATATTCCTAATGGCAGGTTGCTTCCACCTAGCTGCAGCGGACGCTCAAATAAAATTTTCTATGAATGCGCCACACCAGAACAACGACGTGGTGAAATGCGCACAAGCGCATGCAGCAAAAACGTCGGTAGCGCTGGTTCCACTGGGAAAGGTTGCAGCGGCGCCACCTGGATTTTTCTGCGCCAAACGGCACGCCCGACCCCTCCTATTCGCGCACTAAGTTGTTGGTTCTGGTTCACTATAGTCCAGCGCACATGTAGAGTGTACTAGAACAGGGGAGCGCTCGGAACGGCCGCAGCAGCAATGTACAGAAAGTGAAGCCCTAAGAGGGTCAATCCGCTTGCGATCGGTAGTCTCCAATGTGTCGTCGTTTTAAGAGTTGCGTGCGGCTCCACGAAAGTGGTGCAGCGGTAGAATGCCCGCTTCCCACTCGAAAGGCCCGGGTTCGAATCGCAGCTGTAGATGTGAATTTTTATTATTTAGTGTAACTTCTTATAGCTGTATTGTTTATCCTTGTTTCTTAAATTTCGCTTCAATTGGTACGCATTGCCACAAAAGTAACTGGACATGTGAAGTAAAATACATTAAATTTGACAGTGAGCGTAATAGGGTGCCTCGATGCGCTCGTTCGCCTCCACTTAGTTCAGGGTGGAGACAAGCGCGTCGTCTGCTACAGCGGTCGCAATTACTGATCCCAATCGTCAATGCGCGCACTGCCAACGCGCGTATTCGCAGCCATTTGCTCACGAGTAAAGACGCTTTGGGCTGGACTTGCCTTCGCAAACGCATAATCATTCACGGATGTTGCTAGTTATAGGTTTGTAGGCACGTATCACAGCAAGTAATCGAATGTTTCGCGCCTAAATGTGTTGCAGGACGTAATGACGCTCACCGCCGGCGCGGCCGCTGGCTGCGGCTGAGTGGCGCACAGCTGCTTTGGATCACTGAGAGCTGGAGGCATCACTATTCACTTTTATACTTTGCGGGTGTACATGTTCGTTTATTTATTTATATATATACTTATTTTTACACCGCATACACACAGCATTTCCCAACATGCATCAGCAGTGATAAATTTGCTGTCGTGAGAACCCTAAGGTTTAAATTACTCGCTGTTTAGCTAAATCTTAAAGGCAATAGAATTCGCGCGCAGGTTCCGAGGCTGCTGTTTTATGTGACCGATTGCTGGATATATTCGTCCTCGTGTCCTCCTATTGAATGCCTATTTAAAATACGGCTGTATTTCCCATTTCGAGAAAATACCAGCGAAATTGGTGAATACCAGTTATGCTTCACTTTTTAGGAGCGAAGCTCCTTAGGCTTTCACGACGTCCGTCGTCACCGTCGGACCGAAACACAGCTGTTGCATATACCGTACAAAGAGCGTTCATAGCGCGCATATGATTTAAAAATAGACCGTACTCTGTCCATCCGTCCGTGCATATATCCGTCCATGCGTGCATCTGTCCGTCCCCCCGTCAGTCCATCTGTCCGTCTGTGCGTGCGTCCATCCGTCCGTATGTCTGCGTATCTATCGTTGCGTCCATCCCTCCGTACGTCCGTGGATCCGTCCGTCCGTCCATCTGTGCGTGCGTCTGTCCATATCTGTCCGTCCTTTATACTAGTCGGCGACTTCAACGTAGACAATATGGACCTTAGGAACTAGCTTCGCTCCGTCATCAGCATTCACTTCGTGGATCTGCAGCCATTTTTTTCAGCGCCACAAATTCCGCGTTGAAATTAATGACCGTGTATGGTACACAAAAAGCGTTCCTTCAGGGAGGTAATTCTGGAAAAGTATTCCACCGGATAACGAAAAAAATTTTTTTTTCTATTTGTCGTTCTTGTTCCGCAAGAAAACACAACTCGGAGTGAATAGTTGCAGTTCATTACAGACGCGACAATATTCATAATCACACGCTCATGCATCAAAAAAAGGAAGAAGAAGTAGGAGATGCCCGCGACAGCGAAAGTACGATTTCCAAGCACACCCCGAAAACAACGCCAAATTTATGAGAACGGTTCTCAACGTTCGAGGCACCAACACGCAGTCAAAACCACACACATAACTTGTAATGGCGTTGCTAATAATATACACGCTGTTTTAAAAATCATCCCAAAAGTACCCGACGTGCTTGCAATAGTCACGCTACATAGACGAGAGGCACTCGTCGGCTGCCACTTGTCACGCTTCATTATCATTGCCCATAAAAGTATTCTTTTAAAATCCCTTGGCAAAGAAAACATCTTCCATCCATTCCTAGAATGGTTCGTGCACTGTGGCACGCAACATCCAGTCATCTTGCGGGACTCGCGACGAATCAGACGGGCGACAAGGCGGCAGGCGCCGCGTGCACGCTCAAAAAGAGCGCGGCGTAGGCTAAAACATGGCGGACGCGCGAGGCGAGGCGGTGTCGACCCTTTCAAGGAATGGCCACACTCTAAGCGGGGGCGCGCGCATCGAGGCATTCTAGATCGTAATTATTTGCAGCGCCGCCGCACGGCATTCAACAAAAGACGTAAAGTATGGCTCCGAGATCTTTGCGAATACGAGAAATCTCGGACGCCATACTTTAAGTATTTGTTGAATGCCGTGCGGCGGCGCTGCACAATAATTACGCTCACCGACAAATATCTTGTATTTTACTTCACATTTCGGTTACTTTCTGTGGAAATACGTACCAATTCCAGCGAGTTTTAAGAAACAAGGAAATACAATGCAGCTGTAAGAAGTTACACGAAAAAAAATAAAAACTTAACATCTACAGCTGTGATTTGAACTTTCGTGTGAGAAGCGGGCATTCTACCTCTGCACCACTTTGACGGAGCCGCGCGCAAGTCTTAAAACGACGACCTATTGCAGACTACCGATTGCAGCGCCACAAGCGGATCGACCCTCTTAGAGCTTCACTTTTCAAAGCTCGTTCCGGGCACTCCCCTGTTCTAGTACACTCTAGCACAGGGCTTTTCGACTTCAGGTCGAATCTGCCGCTTTCACGGAGTAGAAAAAGTTGCTACTTCGAATGTATGTCGCGACGGAGGTGCTCCGGATCTGCCAATGGAACATAAAGGGAGCACTCTCAATTTGCCAATAGAACAAACTTGCTCCGCATAGAGCGGAAAAAGTGCGACCGGAAGTGATCCCAATCGGCTAATGGATGACAAATTATTCAGGTGCTTTAGGTGTACCAGTCTTTCTTTTCTTTTTTGTTCCACATCAGGAGATGGTACAGAAAGTGTCCATTTTTTCATGCTCATCTAAAGAGCAGTAGTCAAACTGAAAGAAAATGTAGGAGTGGTGCGTGATAGAAAACACGCTAAAGCTCTTCCGAGATCTGCGTACCGCAAGCGGTAAATGCTATACGTAAATAACTGGTCATTATGACATCGGCAGAGTTGTCTAACACAGTCCGCTTTGGAGCTAGGGGTCACTGTTTAAAATTCCCTCTGGGGTGCTTCGGATTTTTTTGTTCCAGTTTATTTCTTTTGTTCAATAAGGTTGACAGCTGGGCTAGTTGGTAACTTATCATTTTAGTTGGTAACTTATCATTGTCGTGTCCATCTTCTGTTCTTTTTCCCTGTCGAAAATTGCGCTACTTCACCATACCATAAATGATTATTTCTTTTGTGCCTCCCAATTGGAACACCCGGTGGCGCTGTCCCAGCGCCATTCATGATTATTGGACCAGTGTGGCGCTGGGTAGTGGGACGCTGGCATGCTGGACTGGGGCGTTGCACACTGGGACAGCCGTTATCAGCTGAGTATAAGTTCATGGGAGCATTTCTCGAGCACTGCAAACAGGACAATTTTGGAGCGGTCAGCAACACACACATACGTGCGGAGCACATCCCAAGCACGGGGAACGTCCCACCGTTGGCGACTTGGACAAGGTGTACCGTGGGGAGCGTTAAAACTTTCTTAAGGCGGCGACGAAGCTCCGAATTCATGACCGATATGCGAGCCACTGTATCGACAAGAGCAACAACGAGCGCATCGTCCACTTTAACATCAGTTAGGTTGCGTCCCGTCTGTAGCTTGGTCAGATGATTAGTTGGGCAAGTACTCGAGGCAGCGTCATCTCCGGGAGCTGCATCGTCTAGTTTTCCCGAGGCAGGCGATCAGTCGGCGACGTGGGGCAGTGAAAGGGGTGCAAACGAGACTATGGGTGACAGGCCAGCAGCGAACGGGACTGACGACCATGTGGGAATGGTGAACGCCGACGATATGGCATGGAAGGAACGTCGTCACTGGCGGCTTCACATGGCTCGTCGTAAGGCTGCAAGCGTCGCTGCTCAGTCTCGGTGCGACGGCTGTGCCCATAGGATCCCTGATGCCAATACCACCGGTTGTTGCAGTGGCGGGCCTCGTGAATAATACTATGACAGTTGAAGCAAATGGGACGGTCATCAGGAGTCCTCCACTCGGCGGGATTACGAGGGCACATCGGCAGGTTCAGAATTTGGGCATATTGACGTGAGAGTCGACGGCGGTCCATCGGTCGGGAGGATGCTTCGGTGCATTCAGAATTAATGCCAGCTTTGAAAAGCTCCTGAGGAACGATAGAATGCACAAGTGGTACCATCTGGGAGCTAAAGTCACAGGTGCGGGAGCATGTGGAAGTCGCAGCCATAGCTTAAAGTTCGCGGTGGACTATCTTCGTCGCGTACTCTGCAGTACGCGGCGCCTGGAGGACAATTACGTCTTCTCACGACCATGTTGCTGCCGCGTCCGGAAGTCGAGCAAGATGATGGGCGATGTGTTGACTTTTTGCGGCCTCAAAACGCTGAGACGCCTTGATTATTGCATCCACGGTGTCACAGTCCTAGCATATGGGGATGTTAAACGCATAATCTGCAATTCCTTTTAATATGTGCCCTACTTTCTGGGTTTCATCCACGCCGCTGTCTGCTTTGTGGCAAAAGGCAAGCACGTCCTGTATATACGTCACGTACGATTTTGTCGACGTTTGTGTTCGACTTGCCAACTCGTTCTTGGCCGCTGCCTTCCTGCCTGCCAACTTGCCGAAAAGGGCACGCATCGTTTCCGTGCATGCGTCCCAGCTCCCAATTTCTTCCTCGTGGTTCTCGAACCACACTTCGGTTGTTTGTTTTAGGTAGAACAAGATGTTCGCCAACATAAGTGTGTCGCCCCAGTGGTAATTCTTGCTTGTACGTTCGTACATCTGCAGCCAGTCTTCAATATCGACATTGTCAGTGCCACAGGACGTGCCAGGATCCTTTGCCTGAGGCACGACAACGGTTGTTCTGGTCGCTTCAGCGGGAGCCGACCCCTCTTCTGCCATCACGGGGAAATCCAAACGTGGGCGACTGCGGAGTTCCGTTGTATCGTGTTGGTACCCCGCACGACCACCAAACGTCGCGGGGTGAGAGTGTAGAAGGAGGAAATGTATTTGCAAAATATACAGACAGCGATAGAAGCAGCTGCTGCCAGGATGGCGGAACAGCAACAACATGATGATAATGATGATGATTATGTCCTCGTATGGATGACGCTCGAGCGTTATATCATTCATCGTATTCATCGTCGCTCTGAAGTATTCTTGATTCTTGTGGCTCGTAACAATATGAACACACGGTTGGTCCTTGAGACGTCTGCTACATCACAGAAGGCAACTGCGTGTGTTAGCGATCCTTTTATTGGCCTGTACCATGGAGAGATAGGGTTTCTGGCTGTGCATGTGCATTTCTCATATTTCCTTCTTGGCGTATGCTCACGTGGTCTTTGTGTTTCTATTTTTATTTGTTCAACGGTTCCGCCCATGAATAAAACAGTGTGAGTTTGGGCTTGCCCCAGCACCCTTCCTTTGTGAACGCGTCTGTTTTTCCGCACCGAATTAATTTGAACCATGTCGAACACAATAGGCGAAGAACGACTTTTGCTAAACAAAACATGTTCTGCCGTGCGCTCCCACACTCTAAGAAATGACCCAGTAAAAAGGGTGCTTTTTTGTCCCACAACAGTAATCGTCATCTATCTTGCATAACTTTCATTGCATCATCGCCGCACGCCCGGTTGTTTCAGGTCACGGATGACATGTACGCTATCAGCGTGGCATAACATTCTTGATAGGAAAGCGGCCAGCGCCGAGTTTTCAAGAAAGGAAGGGTAAGAAAGGCGGATGACGATTATTGTTGTGGGACGAAAAAAACACCATTTCTCATCGAAAATCACCATTTCAACAGCGAAAATAAAAGCATTTTAGGGGCGAAGCTCCTCAGGGTGTGGGTCGTTCCCTCCTCTGTAGTAGTAGTAGTAGTAGTATGTATGTAGCCAGCTCTAGTTAGTTTTAAGAATTGCTCACTAGATGGCGCTGCGTGTATATGTCCTTGGAAATAATATCACTAGATGGTGTTAGTGGTTTTTCGTATACGTTGATGATTAAAGATGATAGATGGTGCTGTTATAGCGGAGGGCTCGGAAAGCTGCTGCAGCGCGCGCTCGCCGACAGGACCCGCTCCTACGGTTTGCCGATGAACCTCCACAGCTTCGCCCACTCATCATCATTCACTCCGTGGATATGCTGTGATTTTTTTGCACAGTCCACGTCCCACATCTCAATCAAGCGTATGGCACTCCCAGAGTTTCTTATAGGTTCGTGAAAGGGGATTTTTCGCGAAATGTGTAGCTGTGTCGGGCTTGTCGATAACGTTGGATGCGTAGTTGCAGAAAAAGCGGCTTCAGGAAATGGACATATGTAAGCAGGACGAGCTTTCGCCTGTGGTCGTTGCTGTCATTGTTTTTTACAGCTAAGAAACACTGAACAGCAATGAGCTGAGATGGCGTACTACACTTAGCTAGTGAGAGGCTTCTGCAAGGTTTCACTCTCGTGCCCAACAGTCATCGAAAGCTTTTGAAACGTGCAGACCAAATAGAACTTGGTCCGGCGGGTAAAAAAAACCCACCTTGGTCTTAGCTGTCAGTTATTTGAAGGATTGAGTCCCTATGCTCGCTTGCAAGCCTTGAAATGTAGTCCCCCACATACAGTGTCAAATGGATTAAACAAAAATGGCATCGATATTCCCACGTGCCGTGCCGGGCTTCGCAGCTGGAACCGTCACGCGACAGCTGTTGCGTCATTTACGTAGGTTAGAGCCGACGGAGGTAAGCTTTAGACTTCCGATGGGCCCATCGTATCAGGCAGGACAATATCTGATGACACGTACGCGCATATACCGTGTGACTACAGAGTGCTTAAATACTGGCAGCACATAAGCTGTAGGTTGTTCTTTTTGCACGGCAGCAGCCGTGCATGTACGCACCGCTCTGACTCGGTTTGTTTCTTTGGTTCTTGTACGAGGCACAAGTTCGTTTCATTAATAATAAAGCTTGTCTGCCGCACCCTCATCTTCTGTGGATTCTGGTGGCGAAGACGCCTCGTGACAATATAATATATGAGGGGTGTCAATTACTGTGTTAGTTTAACGAAAGGTAAAACAGCGCTTAAAAACGAGAAGAAGAAGGGACGACACACGATGCACTACTCAGTAGCGCATCGTGTGTCGTCCCTTCTTGTCCCAGTTTTTTAAGCGCTGTTTTACCTTTCGTTATGCTTTGCCAACAGGCCCAAAATCGATCACTTTTACTGTGTTAGTTTCCTCGTTGTGAGATAAATTAACCTATTTCACTCCTATATAATCCAATTATTTTTGGCTGACATTAGGAATGAAATATTAAAGTAAAAGTTACTTAGACAGGTTCACTTGCGTCCCGTGAATATACATTGACATAAGAAGAAGAACAATTATTGCGGGGGTATTACGTCGGTAAAGCCGAATCTGATTATGAAGATGCCGTAGTGGAGGTGTCCAGAACTTTCAATTATCCCCTTTCCCATCTGGACACCTATATATAGGCGCACGGGCCTCTAGAAGTTTTTGCTTTCACTGAAACACGACCACATGATAACACGACCACACCAACACGACCACACGCCTCCATGGCATTGCTGAGACACGTCAAAAGAACAAATCCGCTAGTGTAGTTGGCGACATACTTCTGATATAGGCCGCGCTTCCGAAGCTGCTTCCAAAGCCAAACCAAATCACCTTTCTCATACATGAGGGAAAAGTTAGGGATAAGAGCTAATGGAGAATATCCCAGGAACCTGGGATTCGCTGATGACATTGCATTGAAGAGTAACTCAGGGGAGGAATTACAACTCATGACTACTGAACTGGACACGGAAAGCAGAAGAGTAGGTCTGCAAATTAGTATTGCCACGCGCGTTTCTAATTTTCACAGTTGCTGTATTCGGTTTTCGCCCACAAAGACTGTGAGCAACGCTGATCGCAAACCGCGCCTCTTTGTTCGAGAAGCTTCGCGATTGTTATAGATCATTTTGTTAAGATTGCGCGCGAAGCGCGAACTCTCGAGCTTATTCCAGAGCTTGCGCGACAACCAGCGATAAGGCTGGAATATTCGATGCCACGCTTATAAATGCCGGCGCGCTTCACCGCTCGTCAGTTGATCGACGGCCGACGCTCTGTTCGCCGCTATCAGTGCCAGCGTGTATTGGTGTAATCTTACTTTCTGTTTACCGGCCACAAGTTCGGCCTAATAAACAGTTTCATCTTGGACACGTCGCCTGCTGCCTTCGTCGCCGTCACGACCACGTGACATCTGGTGGAGGTGCTGCTTCGTTCATGTACTGGACGCCCCCGTCAAGTCGTGAACCCAGCCCCACTCGTGAAGGAGACGTCGACGCCAGCCTCGATCAGCGAGCTAGCCGCAGGCAACGAGGGCTAGATCCAGAGTTCGGGCCCCTACCGGGTAAGACTCGAAAGACCAAGGCCACGACTACTACTGCGGCAACTATGACTGCCACGGTACCAACACCGACCACGGTCGTGATGCAGCAGCCAAGGGAGCCACCGACATTCCATGGAGCATCGTTTGAAGACACGGAGACCTGGCTGGAGACGTACGAACGAGTGGCCACCTTCAACCACTGGGATTCGGAAGAGAAGCTGCGGCGCGTCTACTTCTACCTGGAAGACGCGGCAAGGACCTGGTTCGAGAACCGGGAGTCTGGACTTCAAACCTGGGATCTCTTCCGTGGCGCATTCCTTGAAACATTCATGAGCGTGGCCCGCAAAGAAAAAGGCCGCTTCCTTGCTGGAGACACGGGTGCAACTTGCGAACGAAAGCGTCACCATATTCGCGGAGGAAATGACCCGACTCTTCCGCCACGCTGACCCCGCCATGTCCGAGGAAAAGAAGGTTCGCTTCTTGATGCAGGGGGTTAAGCAAGACCTGATTGCTGGCCTTGTACGCAACCCACCGAAGACGGTCACGGAGTTTGTCTCGGAGGCCACGACGATCGAGAAGGCGCTGTAGATGCGTACTAGCCAGTGCAACCGCCGCATTCCCTCCAGGACCTACGGGGAGGTTCGAGCGCTGCATCCCGACGACCTGCGCGACACCATCAGAGCAATCGTTCGGGAGGAGCTGCGCAAATTCTTGCCAACTTCGCAGCCTCAGGTGGAGCCGATCACCGACGTCGTGCGCCAGGAAATCCGGCAAGTTCTTGGAACACCTGAACCAGCGCAGCGTGATCCACAAGCGATGAGCTACGCTGCCGCAGCGCGTCGTAACGCTCCCCCGCCGCGCCCACGTGAAGACTTCGCACCACCGCAGTTCCGCCGCCAGACACCGCCACCAACGCCGTACCGCCCTCCTGCCGGCCAGCGCAACACTCCGAGGAAGACTGATGTTTGGCGCGCCCCTGACCACCGTCCCCTCTGCTACCACTGCGGCGAGGCCGGCCACACTTACCGCCGTTGTCAGTACCGACAGATGGGCCTACGGGGTTTCGCCGTCGACGCGCCTCCTCCACAGCGGGGTGAACGACCGCAAGACATCGCCGACTACCTCGCAGGGAGTTCAGTGGACGCCCCGACGACCTTCCCGCTCGCCGTCGCCCGGCCGCTACATGTCACCGCACCGCCGTCAGTACACTGGCCCAAACCGGGGCCGGTCGCCTAGCCCGTATCCGGGAAACTAGGGGCAGCCACCGATGGAGGTGCGGTTGCTGTACGACGAAATGCCGAAGATCCTCCGTGGCCGCCGATGAAGACAACGCGACGAGACCTGCGCAAAACGATGCGAAGCAGATGAAGCCCTGCCGATGAAACCTCGCGGACCGAAGAAAACCTGACGACGAAGCATGGAAGCGCCACAACATTTCGACGCAGCCGTGATCCGACGCCGAGAGCCAACCGCAACGCACGACGACGAACCAGCCGACTATTCCGTCGTCAGTGGGCCATTCGCCGCCAAGCTGAAGAAAGGAAAGACCGCGTGGAGTGGACCCGAAATCCGGACAGCTGGAGGCCCCCTGATAACGCCAATTGGAGTCTGCACGGCGAGAGTCACCATCAGTAACCGGACTTATCCTGCGAGCTTTGTAATCCTACAACACTGCTCCAGGGATGTGATACTTGGAATGGACTTCGTAAGCGACCATGGCGCCGTCATCGACCTGAGGTCCGAGTCGATAACACTGACTTCAGAAAAAGCGTTGCCGCCCCACACGACGCCGGAGAATCATGCCTTGAATGTAATCGAAGAGCAGGTAACAGTTCCGCCTCTCTCCAGCATCGTTATTTCCGTCGGCACCGAAATACCCGCTAACCTTGAAGGCGTCGTCGAGGGCGATCAGCACCTGCTTGTGAACCGTCAGATTTGCGTCGCAAGAGGCATCGCCGAGTTGCGCGACGGCAAAGCAAGGGTACTGCTGACAAACTTCAGCCACGAATATAGGCACCTCAACATTGGTACGACGGTCGCCTACATCGAGAAATCCGTGGACACCAGCAATGCTTTCGCCCTCTCCGATACTGCCGAACATTGTTCGACGAATCGAGGTCCCGAAACAGATTTTGACGTTAACCCCAGCCTCCCAAAGCAGAAGCAAGACCAGCTCAAAAATCTGCTCCTGCAATTCAAGGACTGCTTCTCATCGTCGTCAAGAATTCGACAGACCCCCAGTCGCCAAACATCGTATCATAACTGAAGAAAGTGCCCGACCAGTCCGTTTGAGCCCGTATCAAATTTCGACGGGAGAACGCGAAGCCGTAAAAAGCAAGTCGACGAAATGCTACGCGACGACATAATCCAGCCATCCAAGAGTCCCTGGGCGTCTCCTGTGGTGTCGGTGAAGAAGAAGGACGGGACGCTACGTTTCTGCGTCGACTAGCGTCGCCTGAACGAGGTCACGAAGAAGTACGTGTACCCCCTCCCACGGATAGACGACGCCCTGGATCGACTCCACAACGCGAAGTACTTTTCGTCGATGGACCTGAAGACGGGCTACTGGCAAATCCGAAGTCGACGAGAGAGACCGAGAAAGACTGCCTTTATAACACCAGACGACCTGTTCGAGTTTAAGGTCATGCCTTTTGGTCTTTGCTCGGCCCCCGCGACCTTCCAGCGCGTTATAGATACTCTACTGGCCGGCTTGAAGTGGCAGACTTGCCTTGTGTACTTGGACGACGTTGTTGTGTTTTCCTCGAACATCGACGAACACCTGCTTCGCCTTGAAGCAGTACTTCAAGCAATCAAGACCTCCGGATTCACCCTCAAGCCAGAGAAGTGCCGCTTCGCGTACGAAGAACTTTTGTTCTTGGGACACGTGATAAGCAAATCCGGAGTACGCCCCGACCCGCAAAAGACAACCGCCAATGCTGCTTTCCCGCCACCCACCGACAAGAAGGCCGTGCGTCGATTTCTCTGCTTGTGTGCTTATTACAGGCGGTTCGTTAAATACTTCGCCCGCATCGCCGAGCCTCTCACTAATCTCACCAGGACCGACGTCGAGTTCAAGTGGGAAACGCCGCAAGTGGAAGCATTTCAACAACTAAAACGACGCCTGCAAACGCCTCCGTTACTTGCTCATTTCGACAAACGCGCCGAAACAGAAGTGCACACCGACGCGTGCAGCGTAGGGCTCGGCGCCGTCCTTGTGCAGAGGACGGACGGATTGGAAAGGGTTTATCAGTTATGCTGGCCGGTCGCTATCAAAGGCTGAGGTCAACTACTCCGCAACAGAAAAGGAGTGCCTTGCTATCATCTGGGCTACATCAAAGTTTCGCCCCTACCTTTACGGCAGACCCTTCAAAGTTGTGAGCGACCACTACGCCTTCTGTTGGCTAGCTAGCTTGAAAGACCCTTCTGGTCGCCTCGCA
>JALIZH010007051.1:0-12929 GCA_030522465.1 Rhipicephalus appendiculatus
TAATTTTCATCCCCCTCCCTACCCACCCACCCATTCTAATTAGGATGCATTGGTTGGTGATATTTCAAGAAAAGACTCGGCAACTTTGATCGCCTAATTTTTCATAAGGTTTTGTTGCCGTATGTATATCGCCATATAAAGAGTGATAAAACACAAAACAATGCATAAATACTGCATTTAGCGCAGCACACCCACATCGACGTGATTAGGAGTATTAAATTGCGATGCGGCGTTATTTTGTTAATGAAGTCCCCATACTTGTTCGGTTAGTTATTTATTACGGCTACATGTCGCGACAAGATATCTCAAACTGTGCGGTAATGAAATAGTCATTTGACAGAAGTTATTTCGTTATATCCGGTTGTTAGCAATTGAGGTTTTATTTTAGAGTTAACACTCGGCCTTCATATATTTCTCGCGTTCAGTCCCCTGCAGGTAAACACCAAGTACAAATATCGTATAGCTTGAACATCGCATATAGAAAAAAAATTGCTAACAGATTTGCTTACGCAAGTTCCATCGTTACATTAAAGTTTTAATTGTTTTACAGGCTGCTGATCTAAATTTGGCTTCTTAGTTTTCTTCGTAAAGCAAAGAAACAAACAAACCTCTAGTATGCAAGTCACCTTCCTCACCACTTCCTTCATCCACTGCTTTGTATTTCTGTAGTTGTAATTTTTTTTTTTGTCTCGCCTGTCAATAAACGGATTTTCTGAAGAGCCAGAGATATGAATACGGGAATCTTCCGTGAGTGGTCATCACAGTTTCTAATTCATAACCTACTAGGCGTGAAAGAACGCGGCAAAAAAAGGAATAAGCAAACTAAAATAGTACGAGCCATCGCACAAAAGTGTCGGTAAATATGTCGGCCTTTACGCGAAGTCCCTGGTGGAGAATGAAATGTGGCTAGTGTCGGAGCGAGCAGTAAATACCGAACCGCACAAATAGTGTTGTTTGATCAGTTTGGTGCACAGGGACCCACAAACAATGTCTCCAGTGAGTACATTGTGCTTTTCTTCGCTTTTCTTCCTCTCCTGCAGCTATGCGACTTCTGTGCCTAGATTTTCTTAACAAGAAGCCTTTTTTTTTTCTACAAGCCTCCACATGACTGTAGTTTCCGCTGAGATAGACCGAGTTTGGAGCTTTCTTTTGTACGTTGCGTGACAAGGTTCCTCCATTGAACGTAAGATTATTTATTTATTTATTTATTTATTTATTTATTTATTTATTTGTTAGTTAGTTAGTTAGTTATTCATTTAAAATATCGTACAGTCAGCGGCATTGCGTAAAAAGAGAAAACTTGCAATAAATGTGTATAACATATTATAAAACAAATGAATGAAATGAGTAAAGTGCATTGGAAAGGCAAGCATTGTAGCAATATACATTAAAATTCGGTTATGAAAAACGCTAGCAGGAAACCGAACACACAACAAACAAATATGCGCCTGCAAACACGACGCGACTACAGTACGTGAATCAGGCGGGCTATATCTAATCGAACGAAACAAAGGCCGACTTTTGAGACAGAATCCCACCACCGCTTCAGAATGTTGAGCGAAACTTTTGCACAGGTCCATTTTGAAATTAAATTGTAGTCTTGAGGTTAGAATAGTCAGCCAGAACTCACGTTAATAAGGCTTCGCGGGTTGTTTCCTACTACACAGTGCGCTCTATAGCAGGCTGCGAAACTAGAAAGACGCATTTCTTGGCATTGTTTGGAGTGTACGCAACTCTGTTAACTAGCGCTGTGTTGTCCTGCTAACGAGCGCCACTCATGGTCGTGGGGATTGATGCACATTCTTTGGGTTGTCGGTGCCACGTAGCTCGCATTTGCTTTTAGATGCGAAGCAGCTCTTTGACTAGGCTGTGTAACGCTGTCCCTCCGTCCGTGCGTCCGTACGAACGCGCCGCAACGCGCTCCCCTCGCCGCAGGTGTTGGAGCGGCGCCAAGTAGGTCACGCCGCAGCTGCGCGTTAACGTCACGCTCCCCTCGCAGTGCGCGCTGACGTCACTCTCTCCCTCGCCTGCCGCGCGCTCGCCGCAGCGCCCGCAGCTGCCGCCTGACGCGCGCCTAACGTACGCGTTGAAACATGTCTGTACGTGTCACCTCTCACTCGCTTCACCCTCTCCACCGCTCCCATGCGCAACGCTGCTGCTTCGCATCCCATCAGGGTTCCCTTTGGGAAGATGGTGTAAATTTTTCAATCAATTCTATTCGTGTTTGAATTGGCCAGTTTAGCTATTCAATTAGCGAAAAATATCATGTCCGTTGTGCTATTTACGGCATGAAAAGATATACAAGGGGAGACTGACGCCCTGCTGTTGCTATGTTGCCAAATGGTGCGAAAGCCTTCGTCAAACCATCATGGCTTTTTGCTTTCGCCCCACAGCATCACTGTTTGTGACTTTTGTAACTCCTGTGATGTCGAAATAAACTGAATTGAATTGAATTGAGGTGGCCAGGTTATTCCTTGTCGCAAAACACAATTCAATAACCCAGTGCGAACCGTGAACAGCACTAAGCGTGGGTTTACCGAAGGTAACGAAATACACGGAGGTATATACAGACGTAAATATTTTGGAATGTACCTGCTACGATGCTCCTGACTTCTTTATTTGTTGACTTTATCATGTCGTTGAGGCAATTCCTTTTTTTTTTCAATGTCAAACCACGCCACCTGAAAACAACTTGGTGGTCTACTTTGCTAAGTGAGTAGTTGATCCGCAATAACATCCTTTTTCGCATAGCATTGCGAGGAGCTGCAAACACAGCGACTTATTAATCGAAGCTCTGCAGTTTTCTAGCTTAATGCTTAGCCATACGTGTTTGTGGGCTTGCTTCAACAGTCTTCTTGTCTAAGCGCGTTAATGAATCTATGGCGTTGTTTTAGCACTTAATTAATTATATAAAACTGCTGCGTTGTCAAGAACCGATATTTTGCATTAAGAGCACCGTTAGCGCGAGCACAAAGTAAGCGTTGACTTTAAACCGAAACTGCTAAAAAATAAAGGCTATACGAGAACGTATGGCTTGAAATTACATTTTGATAAACTAACGTTAATAAAACATGACCACAAATTCTTTTTTTTTTCTCCCGGGTCGGCGGTGATACGTCTGCATCAAGTGCAAATATAAAACTCCAGTAATTCCGAAATACACACAACTCCAGTAACTCCAATATAGACAAAAAAGAAATCACCTGTTATTTATAGCCCGGAAGCAATTGCAGGGAACGGCATTTAGTACATACCATGCAGCGAATAGCGCAAGGGCTGCTATCATAATTGCCCCAGACTCAAGTATGCATGCCTATGTATTAGAGCCTTACTTTTGTGCTAATAATCACCGGGTTAGCGTAATGCCCGAGGTCTCTTCCGCCAAACTACGCAGCCATATGTAATATATCTTAATTATTATTTCCGCAGGCAATTATCTAGTTTGAAGAGGGCCTACTGATGGTAAGAGAGTCTGAAGTGTTGACTGAAGAAAAAAGAACAGACACTCTTCTGCTGTCACCGTCCTCGTAATCGCATATTTCAAATCATTTGTCCACTTACATGGACTAGCTATTTAGAAAAATACACGATCTATAACATCTGATCCCGTCCCCAACCTGTTTTTTTTTTTTTTTTTTTTTTTTTTTTTTTAGTTTTGGTTGTGTTTTCCTTCCCGGGTGCGCGTTCTATTAATTGGGTGGCCCACCTTTTACGCACTATGCACGGAGGCTCAACCACGAGTGATAATAAAGCATTCGCTGAACCATCCAAGTAATGCATAAGCTACGAAAAAATAGCGTCGGCCCATGGACACGATTAAGGACAACGTCAGCTATGTGTTTTGTGTGGGCGTCTTAAGTGGCCAAGCCTGGGGAGGCCCAGTGCAGTAGCCGGTATGATTAAATAAACAATCCAGGTGCCTCGGCAGGGGATGCTTGATGATGTTAGGAAAAGGGACACCCCGTAAATGAAATCGACGCTTGTTAATTGGGCGTGCCTAATTGCGGATGAGAGGAAGCGCGTTCATAGAGCAGCAACGCTTACACTCGTCGACCCACGAATAATACCGAGAAAGAAACTATTAGCTCTATCTAGGCGTTAAAAACATACACAGAAGGCCAGGAAGGACAAGCCAAATTAAAAGACTAGCGGCGTGGTGAATGTGGGCGTTGAAAACAACATTATTATAAGCGTAGGTGGCCGCTGACCCTTGTTCGGGTGTACTCATTGGAGACAAAGAATTCCGACTTTTCCGTCCACGACGAGCGAAAATTCTGTACGAAATATCGAGTGAACTAACAAAACAATA
Organism: Rhipicephalus appendiculatus; assembly: GCA_030522465.1. Classification (NCBI taxonomy): domain Eukaryota; kingdom Metazoa; phylum Arthropoda; class Arachnida; order Ixodida; family Ixodidae; genus Rhipicephalus; species Rhipicephalus appendiculatus. The sequence continues at coordinate 4,310 of JALIZH010007051.1, forward strand.
ATATACGATGGAAACCTTTACACAGAGCTTTTCGAGAGTTTCCACCGTCGATGACTGCGTGGGTTCGAGGGAACTCAAGGGCAACGTCCTTATCTGCCTGAGGCTGCAGCGAGCAGGCTGTAATATACAGGTTGTAACGGATCGGGTAGTCCTTATTGAGAAGTGATCCTTTCCATGGCAACGAAGGTTCAAGTGATGCCGCGCTCTTGAAATGACCGCCGGCGGCATTGTCCGCTAACGGGTGGCAACCACTCGCGACCTTTCGGTCCCGTGGTACCTCCCCTCTGGGTTTCAATCCCTCTGAGTGCGCTGAGAACCCGTCGCTAATATTAGTGACGCAGCAAACAGAGGCGCCTCGCTTAGTATACATTTTGCGATGTAAACAGCCAGAGCTTGCGGTCATCTCATATTTCACCAAGCAACCCACGCACCCTCATGCCAATATTTGCTTCTTCCTCTACGCCATTCTGTTACCCGTTCATGCATAAAATATAGAAACCGGATGCACTATACACTCGTTGCGTATCTCGGTACAAATCTAAGTAGACCAGCCTGGTCGTAAAATCTTCAGAGGACTATTGTGCTAAGATGTTTATTCACGGTCACAACGACATATACATATCCACTTATAACAATACCCAAGAGCCACGAAAATTTCATTGTTATAACTGATAATCGCCATAAACGGGTTGCGCGAAAAAAGCGAAGTAAGGGACGGCAAGCTGTTGCGAGAAAACTATAATATCGGGTGGGATATGCCAGCAAACATCAGTGATAAGGATGACAAGGCTGCCGATTTTTCGAACATGTTTGAAAATTCGGACACTTTATCGGGACCGCCACAAGCCCTGTAGGGCCAATGTATGACAACTCCTGAAATTCCGGACGCTGAAACTTTACCAAATGTCAACGTTTTACTCAATCTGCATGTCCCGAAAAAGCCACCGCCGCATCCACGCAGTAGCGGATTTCAAAAGTCAGCTTTGCCGCAATTCTCACCAGCTCAGCGGTGAAACATAATGAGAATCCGAAGGGGCGCTGAGGGACGTTGGGGTTGTGGGCGAGGGTTCAGCAGCTTGAATTTCTTGTTGTTGTTTTTTTTTCACTGATTTTGCGTTCTGTTAGCTTTCGGGACGAACACCCAACAGCCAAAATTCATTGTTATAAGCGACAATCGGCATGTGGGATTGTTGTAAGCGGGTTATTTCACCATGGAAAACATACAAAAGTTGACGGTGCAGCAGCTTCTCATTGTTATAACCGATATATTGTTAAAACCACGTTCGTTATAAGTGGGTTCGACTGCACCAAATAAATGACAACATATCGATTCGGTATTCTATGTCGCCGTCACATAGAAACACACACACTAACATAAGTAAAGTACAATCCGTACGTAAAGTACAATCCTTCGATCCTGGCCGCGGTGGTCGTATTTCGATGAGGCAAAATGTTAGAGGCCCGTGTACTGTGCGATGCCAGCCCCGTTAAAAGAACACCAGATAGTCATAATTTCGGGAGCCCTCCACTACGGCGTCCCTCATAATCATATGGTTGTTTTTTGGACGTAAAACCCCACATATTGTTACTATAATCACCCCCCCCCCCTCCCTGAAATCTGGTTACGCTATTGAATAGAGCCCCCCTCTTTCGTTTATGCCAAGGCATGGTTTCCTAAAATTCAAAGACCTGGAAAGTTTCTTTCGCCAAAGAACGCTTCAGAAAAGTACGAAGCTCCTCAAAGTGAACTGCGGGTACAATGCAAAGAAAGGAAGGAAAGAAGAAAACAAGAGAGAAGGCAGGGACACGCGCACACTCGAGGAATGGGAAAGGGGAGTGCAAAGATGAGCGAGAGAGAGAGGAGGGAAAAGAAAGAAGGAATTGGTCAGTAAATGCGACGACGCGTACGTGGCGGTGGCACTTTACAAAATTAATATTAGGCGTTCACAGTGACTAAGTTTGTTATTTCAGCATGCTGCATCTCCGAACTTCAAGCGAGCATCGCGCGACATCGAGTTCGGGGCAAGCCCTCCTACGTCCATTGTTTAGCGCACACTAAATGCATTAAACTTGGGTAAATGAATAATGTCAGAACGATGAAGTACATAACCCGATGAGTTTAGTTGGCTTTTTGTCATACGATGCCTGGCTTTATCAGGGACGAAAGGTCCCGGCAATTTTCGCCTTTTCAGTTGCATTCTCCCTTCATCTGTCGCTTCCTGTGCATTGGACTGTTATACTGTATACGCATCCTGGAATGTTCTGTTAACTGCTTTTCTTCCATTTTTTTATGTATTACAAATGGGGATACGTCTGCGTCTGCTTTCGCAGGGTACATCCGCAGGCGAAACAATTCTGATACGTGGCGACGACGAACATTTTACGATTTACTTGTATAACGCACGTGTTAGCATTTTATAGTTAAAACAGAAATATTGGGCTTTCAAAACATGCGTGCGCGATACCATGAGGTGACGACCAATTCAGATTGTGGGAGGTCGCTTTGTGGGTGATGTTTAACGCTTGAGTCTCGAGTCCGCCTCTAGCTACTGACTCCTTGTTAGACGGCGCGCACCACTGCCAGACTCTGCTTAGCTTCATAATCAAGGTTACCACGGTTCTCCGCCAAGGCTACGCAAAACAATAACAGCAGAACCACGTTATCACACTTTCTGATGCGGCCAGCTCTCGAGAATGCGAGTGATTCACTTACCCAACACGTTCAACGGCCCCTTATCGAACGCTCTCGCCTTTCTGCCTAATTGGACAGCTATGGAAATCAGTAAAACTGAACGTTGTTCTTCAGACCTCTACGTTCGTGGCAATTCCCAACACAACAATACCCTCGATAGCGGCGTTCCTTCGTAGCGCACCGAATTGTCTCGTTTGCACCACGGTTCTGGCGAGTGATCCAACAAGCACTTCATGGTGGTTCCGTGGCGCGTATGACTAGCGCAGAGAAATTCATAGCTCTCTTTCTTCTAAAAGCGCAAAACACGTGTAGTATTCAGCTGAATCGTTGTGTAGCACTCGCTAGTTGCAACTGGTTCAACAGCATTTTTTCAGACAGGGCCGGACTATGCACTACTCAATTCCTTCCTTCTCGCTCCGACAGGTGGCGCTACATGTCTTGCAAAACTCCAGGGTCTGACGTCTATTTGTTGTCCATAGAACCGCAGAATTTTTGTCTAGCGGTTTTCCAGTACACGTCTACATACTTGAACCGCATTTTAGAAAACGACGGCTGCGGCTACTACTTGCTTCAGTAACAATTTGTGGGTTATTAGCTGTTCATTTCAGCCTCGCGCTATTTTCATGCCCAGCTCCAAGCAGTTCTTTCCAAATTATGTTTTGTTTGCTTCCTTTATGAAGAGCGCTACGCAGAGAATAAGCACACGCAGATAAGAATCTGGACTCTACGCAAAGAGGAAAGCAAAAAAATTGTTGCAATGTGGCCAAATAGACGAGGCGCGCATGCATTAGGCTTCTTTGCACCTGGTGGTGTGCTTTCTTCGTTTTCTGAATCTTAACCAACCGAGCCGAGAATGTCGGGGGCAAAGGGCACATCCAAGATCGCCACGGCGCTTCAGCAATGACTCCCACTGGGAGCTTTTCCACGTGCGCTCGGTGAGCTTCAAAAGCGCATTACCCCACTCTGCACCGACACACGCATACCCCCACTTCTCCAGCCTCCATCGAGGCCCGGCCGAGTGCCGGCAATGCGTGCTTTTCACCCATCAAAGGAGCACCGTGGCAACACAGGAGGTCACGACTTGCGTTGGGTGCGCCACACAGCCGCTGGTTGTGTACATTATAAAACAAAAATTAAAATGACAGCACTTTCTGAGTGCTTAACTTCTCCGTGAAGAGCCACGCGCCATAACATCTTGGTGGGAGCAACGGGATGGTGTGTGTACATGCAAGAAATAAGGCATGCAAAACAGAGAGTTCAGAGCCAATTTGCTGACAAATAAATACGAAGGCTGCCACCGAACTGTATTGACTTTCGCAATGTTCTCCTGCTGCATCAGATGTGTTCAACTAACTCGAGATCGGGTCGTTACTGACAGCCTTTCCAGCGTAACTGTATGACGTGATTTCATAACCGTTAGTTTTTTCAATAGAATATTTTTTTCTCCTTTCCTACATTTGATGGGTGCTAACTCCTGCTTGTTGCCTGCTCTATTCTACCATTGCCCTGTACCATAACGATTGCGAAAAAGCGCCAGCAATCGTACAAAATGAGGTGGCCCATCACGAGAACTTATTAACCTTCATTTCACTGTAATAATTGATTCGCTGTTATTTCGTTATCATCATTTCGCCATGTTCACTTTATCCTTGAGAGTGCATTACGTCGTCATGGCAGAGGTGCCGCTCCATCGCTTGTCTTATGGCAAGCAGTCATCACGCTGTCGTTGTCAAGAGATGTTGACTCATACTGGTTGCGAAAATAAGCTCCGAAACTCGGACGTTTATACGCACGGACAAATCTGTAGGGGTTAGTGAACCAACGCTCTACCTGAGAGAAACGACAAAAAAAAAAAAACTACATTACTGCAGTCATCGTTGCGCGAGTTGCCACGGCAAGAATTAACGGAATTACTTTCATGAAAGGTAGAAGAGCTCTACCTTTCATAAAACCTTGTGTACGTAGACACACTGCTCGCTTCATGAAGCCTCAAGATCTGTGCAACACAAAAAAATTTGGGGGGACCCTTAAGCTTCACGATTAAGAGTTGAACGCGATAGCGATATCCTGTCCCTAGTGCGTACTTCAACCACTCAGTGCATACTTGCTATGCACCCACTACGTGGTGTTAAGGGAATACGCGCAGTAACATCTGTGCCCTTTGTAGTGGGTGGCCGGCTTTAAAGGGGCCCTGCAACACTTTTCCAAGTAGCCATGGAATGGATTCACTAAAGGAGCTTATTGCCTCACGAATTCATTGCCGCAAAAATTTTTGGAATCCGTCCAGTACGAGTGGAGTTACAAAGATTTCTCGCACGCTGCAATTGCATTCTCTCTTCTCTCGTCCCGTCGAAAGCGCTGGAAGCTAAGCAGGGAGGGATGGCACGGGGAAAGAAAATACGTCACGCGAGCCTCGTGATCTTGAGCGCTTTTTCTCTTTCTTTTTTTGTTCGAATACGCGAATTTTCTTTGCGATCGCGCGCGCACGCGTGGACAAGTCGCGGCCTCCTGCGGCGGCCTCTGTAACTACAGAGCGCGCCATGCTCAAATCAGCCAATGGCTGATACAAAAAAATCTCTCGTCGGTGACGAGTGATTTTTTGGGTACGCAACGTCATTTGTCGAGAGAAGAGAAAGCAATTTCTGGCTGACTTTGAGAATTTATTGTGAATTCCACGCCGCGTGCTGCGCTATAATATTTGGCTCGCGTGTTCTCGAGAGCCTGGACTACCAATCGGCAGCGTTTTCTGAGCATGCTCAAAAAGTGTTGCAGGGTTTTAAAGCCACGAAGTCGTTATGATATTCAAGTGTTGTGACGCCCGATGGCAATGTACGCTTGTACCACGCGATATTACTGCGATATTGCATGTTGTATTGTGACGTATGTATACAGGACGCGTGTGTTTGTGGAGCAAGAGTTATTTTCACTGCATTTCCAAGCAGAGGAAGTTATTTTCAATGTATTTCCGAGCTTAGGCGTGGCTGTGTCGTAGAACACCTGCTTGCCACGCAGACGGCCTGGGTTCGATCCTCACTCAGACCCGGAAATTGTTATTATTTATTTTATTTGCATTTTTCTCGATTTTTCGGTCACGGACAAGATAATTTTTCGCTCACAACCAACGACGCCGACGCCGACGCCGGAATTTCTGCGAAACGAGCTCTTTAACGCTATCGCGTTAACAAAAGGAAATAGGATACATGGGCCATGGTTTCAACCGCAGACGAGTAGGGCTACAATCAGCGGACCTTCACGATTTGGACCAATGTCTTCTTAGGCTTGTGATACCCTGAACCAATGGGTGCTTTCGCAAGTCGCGTGATTGAAGAACTGTGGGGTCAATGTTCAAGTCATCCCATCGCCATCTTTTTCGTCGCAGTGGTTTGAATGGCGTCGGTTATTGCCGTCACCCTGTTCGCTGTCGTCAATTTTTGGCTATTGCGTCGTCGTCGTACGACAGTCATTATTTCTGCGTCGTGATTCCGTCAATTTTTGCGGTCGGTGCTGACGGAGATGGTGACATGAAAAATAGCAATGTGCTTGAGCAACCATATGGACAAAAGAACGTCGAGAAGAGTTCGAAGTGAACTAGCAGCGCGAGAAAATTGTACTATTGCTATCCAAAACTACTTGAAGTGTACAGAACACATGGAGAATAACACAGAATTACTAAAACATTGTCGCAAAGTCTTCAGTTGCAAGAGTGTCTTGTGCTTCATTGCCAGTGACACTATTATGCGAATATATCTGCGCTACATGGTCCTCCTAATCTATCTTATCATCGGATACTTCAAATCATCAGGTAGTTGTTTAATAGCCAAATTTGAATTCTAGACAAAGACGACATTTCGCCACCGCCCATTCAAAGATTTGTGAAAACTATAACAACAGCGCGAGATGTTCATGCAATTTGTATGCCTGTCATTCAATCTAAATTGATTCTACTTATAATCACTTTCTATCGTGATACCTTCATACGCTTTTTATGTCCAGACTTTGAAGCCTTGTAGATTATTATTGGACTGAGTAGTTACATGCCAAGTGCCATTAAAGCTCACTCGAAAATAAACAAGCTTTGGAAGCAAAAAACCAGAAGAATCATATGCGATATTTTAGATGAAAAGCTACAGCTACAGCTACAGCCCAGCTACAGATATGTTCTGAAATTCTTTAAAGTTTAAACAGTTAATGTTCTGTATTTTTTTCCTGGCGTCATTTTCGGCTTTGATGTTCTTGTATCCAGTGAAATAACCGAGCCCGCCATTTCGCCTCCTCTTTCTGGGTAGAAGCTTTTATAACGTAGTTTTTTTTAAACAACCGGATTACAACTGGCAGAAGCTTCTTTTTTTAATTTCAATTAGCAAAACAAGAACATTAAATATATTTCATCCATGAAGTTTGCTTTTCAGTCACCGGGAAGCTATAGTATTTTTCTTCTTCGTGTAGTTCGAAAAAAGGCCCCCCTCCGCAAAACAAAGGCAGCTATCTGCACAACAACTCAGTGACAAATTTTCTGCAGGAATGCAATGGCACCGCTATAAAAGAAATAAGCTATAGGTAAGAAAAACGAAAAGCGACGAAATGGAAGGCGGGCAGCAAACAATGCTATGCTTCGGGAGAGAGATCCATGAAATGTGTGCACTTCCATCTTCCGCATCACTTGCAGATCAGAGTCACCTGATTGGCCATTCCCTACTCGGCATTGGCTGGTATTTCTTTTTCTTTTCTTTTTTCTTTTTTCGATGAAAGAGACAGCCTTCATTGAGTGTGCTTCGCAGTAGCAGCAGTCGACCGGACACAAAGCGAAAAGATCGTGCGATCTCCAACGAATGACTTTTCCAGTGATCTCACGTGGGCCTCATTTCGCATGCGTGTCCTGTGAGGGAAAAACAGAATGGATACTGCTGCGAGAAAATGGGACGCAATTTGTAATGTGTTCGTTATTTTGCCGAGATGGGCGGCGATTCTCGCTATATCGGAATCTCGGCCCATCTCAGAATCGCGATTGTCGGAATCTGTTTCAATGATTCGCATTTTCTATCAGACACCGAGACCTTCAGGCTCTGTTATCTCACAGAAAGGCTGAAAAAGCGTCTGACTCTTGGAAGATGCCTGCGCAGTTCCTACGATGCGGATCTCTTAGAAGCATTGTGAAAGAAAGGAGAAAGCATTGTAGGGAATCATCCAAACCTTCGGATTGCAGTGATAGTGGTAACGTGGCGCTATTCTTAAAAAGTACCGCGAGAGTGTTTGAGAGAAAATGAATGAACGTAAGTGGATTTCTAAATGATCCCAACGCATATACTCTTTTACAAGCTACCAAACCTGTTAGCTATGCTCAGCGCACACCGCGCCCCAATGTTTGAGAAGTTTCGTGACTGCTTGATATCATTGTTTTAAAGTTACGCGCAGGACGCTAAAAGTCTAGTTTGTTCGAGAGATAACGCGGCCACCAGCGATAACGCTGGAATCTTCGATAGCACGTGTATTAAAGCCGACGTGCTTTACCGCTGCTGCCTTCGACCAAAGTCACGACCACGTAACATCTGTTGGAGGTGCTCCGTACGCACTGCCTCAGCTTCCACAAGCTCTTCTACTAAGCAGTTCGATGTTTCATAAAGTTCATTAACAAATAACGAATATTTTCCATTCAGCTTTGTTTCGACTTATCCTCCCAGGGATGTGCTAAATGCGATGTCACTATGTCTTTCAGTGTGGTATGCGTAAATTATATGACCTTTCATTGCTATGTAGTAGAGAGATCAAGTTATTCGATTACGTAAGTTTGGAACTATCCGGTAATCTTTTAATATCCGTTCATTTACAACCTTGTGTTTGCACCTCTTTCAGTTGAAAGAATTGAAAAATGATAATAATATCTGGAGTTTTACGTCCCAAGACCACGATATGATTATTACAGGCGCCCTA